>OZ012735.1:70796216-70917513 GCA_963859935.3 Lathyrus sativus
ATTTTTATTTATTTATTAAAATCTATGTGGCATTTTTTTATATTTAATTTTTTTTATTATTAGGGGTAAATCAAAAGTCTCTCACATTAGAAGGGAAAGTGTATTTTTTGTTGTTTTTTATAGTAAAACATTGAAAAAATTCTAATTTTTACTACCAACGGGACTCGAAATTAGTACCTAGCTTGTTGAATAATTCTAATTTTAATTATTTCAAGAAAATATACTCATCAATCAGGGTTATCAATACTTATATAAAAGTGCATGTGTTGAATTTGTTGAGAGGTTCTAAATAAGCTCATCATCACTTATGGACAAAGATTGCAAACCACACTTGCTCAATTATCACTAATTGCATGGAAGTGTTTTATAGGAGCGACACAATCAACTGTTTTCACAGTGATAGCAGAACATAATAACCATACAACATGAAATATAGGGAACATGGTTCCGAAGAGTTATGTTTTGCAGGCTGAGAAGAACAAGCTTCATACAACATGAAATATAGGGAACATGGTTCCGAAGAGTTATGTTTTGCAGGCTGAGAAGAACAAGCTTCGTGACTAGAAGAATAAGATGAAGTTGGACAAAGAAAAGCTGGAGCAGCAAGTGAAATTAACAAGTGTGCAGTCAAGCTTCTCTCTAATGCCATGGCTGCTAAAGTGCAAATTAAATGGTTGGCCACAAGCTGATGCCTTTCATTGGTTATTCTGAAATTTTAATGTGATGTATCAATAATATGTAAAAATATATTTTATCCTGAGCGATTTTTTATTTACCATAATAAATAAAAATTAAATAAAAAACTAAATTAAAAAATAATAATAATAATAAAAAAATGTCACGTGAATTTTAAAAAACAAAAAAACAATAAACCACGTGGACAACTACGAAGGATTTAAAAAAAGATTCTAACCAATCAGAGGCTAAACATACAGAATTTAAACATTATAAGGGGAAACCGGATTTGGATCCTCTCCTTTTTTTTATATATCATGTCATCTCTCATGTTTCTAATCTAACGGTTCAGAATTTATAATAAATAATTAAATAAAAAAAGTCATTTAATAGGAGAGAGAAATGAATAAGTAATTTGTCTTTGTTTTTTTATTTAATTATTCATTATAAATTCTGAACCGTTAGATTAGAAACATGAGAGATGACATGTTATATAAAAAAAAAAAGAATCCAAATCCGGGAAAACCTAAAAAAAAATCTTACAGGGATAAATCGAAACTCATTAATATTATAGAAGTGACATATATTTAACCTTTATTTTATTATATTACATGTTTTCAAAACCCTCGTTTGTGTTTGTGTGTCATGTCATACGTTTGCGAAATCGTAGTAAATACAAGTTAATAAGTCTTGAAGTTCAAGTTTGAGAAAAATCTTGCTCTAATATATTACAACGAGTTAAAAAAATTATTTAAATTTTTTATCTTTCCGCATTAAAAAATTATGAATATTCGTTATAACGACGCTAATTCGTTTTAATAAGGCATGACAACGGGGAGGATTGACGACATTTTTTACCTTCTCTAAATTCAAATTCGAATCTCAAAAAATTTTCGTTTTCCGCCACAAACCTCATAGAGGATGGAGAATTAAAACTTAAACTCGTCCCAAACGAGTTTGGGTCGGATTCAGATATCCCAGCCTCACCACCATCTATTCAGTAAAATCATTTTTTAAATAAAAATATTTATTTTTCTAAAATAAAATTATATTACAATAATAAAATACAAAAATCTCAAAAAAAAATTCATATATACATTTCAAGTATTTTGAATAATAAATACAAATTAAAATATCAAAACATAATTCACCACATATTTAATATTATAAATTATCAAAATTAAAAAAAAAAATAAAACACATAATAAAATAAACGAGACAAATTCGAGGACAATCCGTCCCCATATTTTATAATTGGAAAAAACTCAAACCCAAACTCAGTCAAAATGAGTTTTGTCCTTCGAATTTGGGACGAATTCTGGTGGGTATCCGTGAGTATGAGTTATGTTGTCATGTCTAGTTTTAATTGAAAGAATTTTTTAAAATTCATTTGTAATGTTTGAGTTGATGATATGATGTCCTTTATTTCAATTTTTTTAAACTCGTAAATTTTAAAAGAAAACTTAAATACAATTTCTTAGATGTGATTTTTACTATATTCCAATGAAAATCTAACAAATGTACTTAAATGTCGCGTAGAGAATGAAAATAGAAAGAAATTAGATATATGTAGGAGAAAATTATATACTTATTATATTTTTATTGAGAAATAGTAAAAATCACACTTAAAAATTATATCTAAGTTTTCTACTATATTTTATTAGTTTGAAACACTCTAAATATCTTTAAATATGTAATATATTATTTCAAAATTTAGGGGATCACACATTACAAATTTTACTAATCTTTGAATGTAAAATACATTTATTATTAAATTTTCATATTCTAAAATAAATGGCTAAAGGATTAATAGACATATTAATGTAAAATATTAGTTGGAGACTTCTAGAAATCCATAAGGGGTGGAAGAGTGAGTGAATTCAAAGCAATTAACATAAACTAAAAGAGCTTAAGTACAAATCAACGCTATCAACCTAAGAAACAATTTTCCCAAAATTAGAGTTAGAGCAACATTCTTTTCTTCACAAGACATTTGTACTACTCACCAACAAACACAATCAGCTTTAACCTTTTAAGCATGTCTGTTAGGCATAGTGGTCCCATACATACCACTTTCAAAAAGGACCATAAAACTCCACCTTCTAACTGATCAAGGCACTGACCCTTACCTACTAGCATGCCCCCTCCATAACCTTATTATTAAAACATTAAAATGAGAGTAGATATTTTCAACTTACAAATGATTATATCTAGACAATAATGATGAGTTTGCTAACTTGACACATCTTTTATCTAAAATGGAAAAATGGGGATGAAAAAGGGTACCTTTCATATTCATCTTTAGCCAAAGCTAAAGCCAACCACTTGATGTTTTGGACCCACTTGTAGGGTGGGATAATACATCCACCATGTCATCTTCTCTACCTAACTTAACCACTTTTGGTTTGAGACCTCTATCATGGAAAACTTCAACCTTAATAAATAGAAAGGTAATATATACATTAAATATATATCATTAGGAAATTATTAGAGTTGAACAAATCACTAAATTGTTGGTTTCATAGATTGAACAACGCTGTTTTTTCTTAGTCTATATAATTTTTTAATAATGCACATTTTTAAATTTATTCTTAATTCAATGTTCTGATGTCATTTATAGCAGTTATTTAATTGATGGATTTGAATATAAAAATATTTTTTTTGAATTTTATAAAATATTATTTTAAAAATAATTTAATTTTTTTTATTGTTGTGATGAAAAGATCACAGTTATAATTAAGAGTAGTTGAATAATTAAATGTATTTATATATAAAATAGGAAAATAAATATATTTAACTAACATTTTTAATAAGTGTAAATATTTTTTTAGAACAACACATCCTTAGAAGAGAAAGAGAAAAAACATAAGTTTTTTTTTTAATGTATTGCACTTCACATTCTCATTCACTTATAATTGTGAGTTATAGATTACTTATACAATATTAGTTTGACTTGCAAACTCTAATCACATTCAAAATCTAGCCAACTTAATTAGTTAATTACTTATGTAACTGATAATTTAACAAACACCTTCAAAACTTGAATTACACTTCAACGTCACTCTTAACAAAAAGTCTATATACTTATTACATTGAGCATAAAGTCTCTATACTTATTACATTGAGCATAGTTCTCATCTCTTTAATTTTTCAGTCTTAAGTGACTTGCTGAGAATATTTGCTAGACAATCTTCTGTTCTGCAACATGTTAAAATAATTTTGTCTTTATTTATTTGAACTCTAAGAAAGTAAAATTTAGTAATAATGTGTTTACTCCTTCCACGAACTATAAAATTCTTTGCAAGATTAATTGTTGATTTTTTGTCTACCATTAGTTTTATTTCTTTTCTTTTGTCTATCTTCATCTCAATCAATAAAAATTGCAACCACATTTTCTGAAAATCTCCATTGCACACTAAGATATAGTCAACTTTGTCAGAAGACAAAAAAAATCATTATTTACTTGTTGGAACACCATGAAATCGGAGAATAAAAACTTAAATTCATATGATATTGTGCTTTTTCTTTCCACTTTTTCTCCACACCAATCTGTTAGAACAAGATTTGGTTCTGCATCTGCCTTTATTTTTTGATGATAACAATACAAAGTGTTTTAGAGAATATTTTGTACCCTAATAATTTTGCTCAATGTGCAAATTTTATATTCAAGTTCTGATTCTGACTAAATGTCATGTGATGTCATTCGAATATGAAACTAGTGCACTATGATTGTGGGTTTTGTGCTTACAAAGTTGATCAAGCTATGGATTCTTCACCCAACGCTTTTGACATCCACTTATCCAAGGCTTTGATACTCTAAAGCTTACGAAGTTGTTACACTTTGCAGCCCTACGCCCAAAACAACTATGAAGTTTGTAAACGTACTCTGCAGACTAGGTTTTAAGGAATTGGATCAAGACTTTGAAGACCAAAATTCCTGAAGATTCTCTCAACCAGACTGTTATTCTTCTCTTATGCATGCTTCATCATCTACTTATCAAAAGCCTCTGAATATTAAAGATAAGATCAAAAGGTTTTACGTGAGAAAAATAGTACACAGTACAAGATCAAATATTTCTTCCACTACACCGGTTTTGTGGGCTAAGAATTGTACTATTGTACCATTTTGTCTCCTATTTTCACAAAGTGTTATGCAAGGATACACCTACATTCTGGTATTCCAATTCTACCCTCCAACGTATCTCATAATTGCCTATATAAAGAAGACTTGGAAGAATGGAAAAACACCTCACACACCTTAATCGAACAAACTCTAACTCTTACGTGAATAGTGTTATTCTGAATATTTTTGAGATAAAAGAAACACTCACACAAGAACTTTTGTTCATACTATTCATTGTAAATCTTTTGTGTGACTTTTGTATTTCACATGTATATTCTGCTTTCTTAGAAGCAACTTGTAAAAACACTCTTGTATCAATCTTTTGATTGTATTCTTTGTTCCTTTATCGACTAAAGTTTAGTCAGTAGACTCAAAAAGACATTAACAATCGGTCTTTGTGTTGTAATCAAGTTTAATTATAGTGAATTACACTACAACAAATAACGCTTTTTATGACGAAGCTTTCACCTCGAACAATAGAAAAATAAGGTATAAAGTCAAGGTGCACTATTTGTTATTATTTAAAAAAAAAACATAAATTCCCAAGGTGAAAAAATAACTCAGTACAAGCTTCGATTTCCAACTATTACAATTTATGATTTTATTTGTTTATAAGTGTGAACAAAATATTCTAACCATTTGGTTTTCTGTTTAACTGAGGTATAAAATAATAAGACTTTACTATAAAAACATTCGTTAAACATATTTTACCCTAATCCTTACTTATATGAGGTTGCCTCAAACTCGCAAGCATCATTCTTTGGGATGGATTGCAAGACAGAAAAAATCTTCAATATTCTTCTATCTTGAACAAAACATTTTTCTACCCTTGCAATTTATCTCACATAATAGTGTTGATGTTGTCGTTGTTATATTTTTTGAAATAATCCTCGGTTAAAGAAGAATACTCAGTTGATAGATTGCAAGTGCAGAAAATATTTTTTGCCTCAAGTTAACCAAAGAAAGGAGCTTAACCAATAATGAAGTGAGCTCAACCTTTGAAAAGAGCTTAGTTGATAGATTGCAAGTTCATAAAATCATGCGTGCTTCAAGTTAAATAAATAATGGAGCTTAACCAACAAATAAGGGAACTAACTCAACCTTTGGAGAATACTCAGTTGATAGATTGTAAGTGTAGAAAATTATTCTTGTTTCAAAAAATATATATTTTAGTGGGTATGCAACAAACTTTGGTTATCACTAAAGATTTGTTGTAAACAATATTTTTTTAAATTCAGTGTAAACAATGTATTTAAAAAAAATAGTCACCTCGGTTTTCTTTTTCACCGAGGTGATAGTTAATATAAAACCTCGGTTATATAGTAAAACCAATGTGGTTAGTAAGCATATTTTACTTTTAAAACACTCGTTAAACAGATTTTACCGTAATACTAAATTATGTAAATTCGATCCAAAGAGAGGAAATACTCACCATCGTCCATTTCTATCATGAGTTCCTACTAAAAATTTTACAATGTATTTTTAATATTCTATATAAACAATGTAAATAAAAAAATAGCTTATCCACCTCGGTTTTCTTCTTGGCCGAGGGGATAGTTAAACATTTTTTTTACCATTCGTCTTTAAACAAATCTTTACCGTCCACTTAATGTTTATCAATGCTCAAAAATCTTCCATTAGTGATCCTCGTGAAGCACCCTAATGGACATACTTTATAAAAGCATGTTGAATATTTAAAATCTAACCTAAATAAAACATGAAGCGCTTGAAACATAAAGACGTTTGGAAAAGTTCTCTATGATGGATTGTAAGAGCAGAAAATTGCTTGGGTTTAAGGTTTGTTTTTGTAAATATTTATTTGAGCACAAAATCATATATTTGAATATTGATTTTATTTATCTAACCCTTATTTTGTTTTGTTTCAGATTCAAATGCATGCAAGATCCGAAGAGACAAACCTTGCACCCAACATTTGATTTTTCCCAAGATTTAATAATTCGAAGATCTAAAATCTAGATCTTCAAGAAATTTGATTTTTTACCTTGCTCTCTAGGGAATTTAACTTTTATTTTAAACAATTTAATATTTTGTGTAAATAATATAACGATTTAAAAAAAATTATCTAACCCCTCGATTTTCAAGATAAACCGAGTGAAATATACGCTAGTTTTGAAAATAATAAAAGTATTGTTGTTGGGCTTCGAGCCCATGTGCATTTAATTTTATCTCTCAGTTTTAATAACTTCAAGGTAATAAATTGTGAGTTATCATGTCGGCGTCCATTACCTCGCTTCTATAGTCGAGGTATTATGCATTTTGTGTGCGAGGTAACAAGGGTTTTTGTAGTAGTGTTAAGTCCTTGTTGATAAGGAAAAATCACCTTGGCGGATGGACTGGAGGTAACTTGTGTTATAATGAACTAGTATAAAAATAACCATGTCATTATTTTTATTCTTCATTCTCTATTTCTTATGTTGGGCTAAATGTTTTTATTTTTAGAAAACCCAATTCACACCCCCCCCTTTTTTGTGTTTCTCTTCACCTTCAATTGGCATTAGAGCTCCGATTCTGGTATTGATTGCTTATCAAACACTTCACTTTGTCAGATAAAATTTCAGCTTATGAAACACAATGATCTAATGTCATTTATAGCAGTTATTTAATAGATAGAATAAGTATCGCTTGATACTCAATTAAAAAAGAAATTTGTTTAAAATGGATGGATTTAAATATAGAAATTTTTTTTTTGAATTTTATAAAATTTTATTTTAAAAATAGTTTAATTTGCTTATTGTTGTGATGAAGAGATCACAGTTATAATTAAGAGTAGTCTAATAATTAAATATATTTATACATAAAATAAGAAAATAAATATATTTATCTAATATTTTTAATAAGTGTAAATATTTTTTTAGAACTACACATACATTAGAAGAGAAAGAGAAAAAACATAAGTATTTTTTTTTATGTTGTACACTTCACATTCACATTCACTTATAATTGTGTGTTACACTTATGATCATATTATGATTATTTATACAATATTAGTTTGACTTGTAAACTCTAACCAGACTGAATAACCTAGCCAACTTAAATAGATAGTTATTTATGTAACAAGTAACTTAATAAACACTATCAAAACTTGAATTACATTTCAACAACGGTGTTAATTTAGAGTCTTTACATTTATTACATTGAACATACTTCTCATCTCTTTAAATTTGTTCAGTCTTGAGTGACTTGGTTGGAATATTTGCTAGATAATCCTCTCTTCTACAATATGTTAAAATAATTTTTTCCTTGCTTATTTGATCTCTAAGAAAGTAAAATTTTGTATCAATATGTTTGCTCCTTCCACGAACTATGAGATTCTTTGCAAGGTTAATTGTTGGTTTATCGTCTACCATTAGTTTTATTTATTTTCCTCTGTCTATCTTCATCTCAATCAACAGAGATTGCAGCCACATTCTTTGACAGAGCTCCATTGCACACTGAGATATAGTCAACTTCATAAGAAGAGAAAACCATCATTATTTACTTGTTGGAACATCATAAAATTGGAGAATAAAAACTTAAATTCATATGGTATTGTGCTTTTTGTTATCCACTTTTTCTCCTCACAGATCCGAGTTTCAAAACTCACTAAGCTTATTTCAATAACAATCAAATTTGGGAAATAAGATGTCATAGTGTATGTTTCCCTTAAGATATCTCATGATCCTTTCATTGTTTACATTTTCCATGGTTTAAGTTCATACGTAAGCATGCTCGCTATACTTACTTTATGACATATCTAGTATAAAATTGCAAGTACACCTCATGAAACCCACCATTTTGACGTGTAAAGTACTACCAACAACCTTGTCCTCCTCATATTATTCCTATTCATTATATCCCTGGTGTACTTCCGCTAATGAATTATCAAACTTTTCATGGTTGCACCAAATTTAAAATTAAGAAAGTAACTTAGGCCTCCTAAGTTAGTCAAATTAAATTCAATGTTAAGGACGAATTTGAAATTTTTTCAATCTCTTTGTGATTCCTTTTTTTATAAGTATATCATTCACATATAAACACAATATGCTAAACATTGTTCCTTTTGGATTGGCAGCATTTTAGAAAACCACAACAATGGAGAAGTGCTCAAAGTGTTCAAAATTAATCTAGCATACTTAAGTTGTATGGATGTGTAGAAGGGACACATGCTAGACGTGATGTCACATCATGTTGGTACGACATTTGGACCTTGCGCAACAAATTATTGCTGCTATGTTTTAGAAGACTTTATGCTCAAAGATTGGACCAAATTTTATTGTTAATTGGCTTAGCAATATGATTAGGTGATATGTTTGACAGTTGGACAAAGATTGATTCATATTTAAATGATTATTTAAATTTGAATTAAAATTGAAATAAATGATATCTTGTTGAAGAGATTTATGGAGCAGATTATATCCAATAGATTCTGCATTAATTTTGGACGAAATTAAAGCTATTATCAAAGAAGAAAATCCCAAATATATTATGGTATATAAGGAGCTCAAACCTAAATATGAAAGCAAGAATTCACATTGAAGATTTTAGAGTTCTAAGATTTACAAGATTCCCTTTTATTTTATGCACATCTCTATGTTTCAGTAACTTGACATTGAAGGTTTGTCTAGTTGAGTTGTATATTCAACATCTTTGTGCACACCTCTATGTTTTAGTAACTTTTCATAGAAGGGTTGTCTAGTTGAGTTATAATATTCGACATTGATAATTGGTTTAAACAACAATCACTAGGGTTTAGTGATTGAGAGAAAATAGGAGGGTTTCTCGTATTTTGGGAGAGTCCTAGATAGAAATTCATTAGTTAGTGTTAGGAAGAGGCATTGAACAACATAAGGGTTGTTGTTATTTGTAAAACTAAATATACTAAGCTACTAATAGTGAATTTCCTTTCTTGGATTTGAAGTTAACCCTCTAGACGTAGGTATTGTTGCATCGAAATGAGTTACCAATTATTGTGTTCTTTATTGCTTTTATGCTCCATCATCTTGTATAATTGAATCTGCGTTAATTATGGAGATTCTTGTTCAACTTGTTGAACCAGTTGTCTAGGACATCGTGTTCGACATTTGTCCCCTGAGGAATAGAATTTCACTAAAGTTTTTTCAAAATTCACAATTTCACATTGTGTTCTTCACCTTCTCTTTTCTTTATCTTTCTCCCAGCTTCAATGGCTGCTCAAAGCTTTGTTAATCTCTCTACCAATTCTGCTAATCCCTATAATCTTCATCCAAATGAGAATCCAACACTCATTCTTGTTTCTCCACCGCTTGATGAAAAAAAACTATCATATGTGGGCTCGATCGATGCAAATCACGTTAATCTTGACGTATCAATTTACTTTACTCATTTTAAAGTTTTGTGGGATGAATTGGAAAACTATCATCCAATTCCCTCTTGTTTGTGTGCAATCCCTTGTTCTTGTGGTGTTATCGCGTATGTTCATTGTTATAGGGAACAAGACTATGTGATACGCTTTCTTAAAGGTTCGAATGAGAAATTCACACACTCCAAGTCTCGGATAAGATGATGAATCTGTTGCCTAACATTGATAAATCTTTTTCTTTGGTTATTCAGCAAGAAAGAGAGATGAATAATGTTGTCTCTGGCATCATACCTCGTATTAGAAACAATTAAGAAAGCACGATTTTGAATGCTCAAGCTTCTCATGATACTCAACATGGTAAACCTAATAAGTACAAAGGAAAATATCAGGGAGCTAATGGTCCAAGAGGTCAAAACAGAGTTTGCACTCACTATGGAAGAACCAACCATACCATTGATACTTGTTTCATCAAACATGGCTTCCCACCAGGTTTCAAGAACAAGAGCAAATGCAATGGTTCAGGTTCTCAGAATGCTACTACTATCAATGGTGCCTCAGAAACCTCTGCACCAGGATCCACTACATCTTCTTATAGTTTCACTCAAGAGCAATACAATAACATTATTGCACTACTCCAATCCAAGCTTCCTTCCATAGTCAACTCTGTTTCAACCTCTCCTCTTGTCATTAATTCTCATTCTTCTAATGTCAATGGTAAGTCTCCTTATCTCTGGATCTTAGACACAGGTGACACAAACCATATTTCTTTTAATCTCTCAGCCTTTACTGATTTTAAATCTATAGTTCCTATGTTTGTAACTCTTCCTGATCGATCTCAACTCTCTGCATCAATATCTAGAACTGTTACCATTACACCTTCATTGATTCTGCATAATGTCCTTTACATCCCATTCTTTAATGTTAATCTAATTTCTACAGCCAAATTACCCCAAACAAATGATTGTTCTGTACAATTCATTGCTAATTCCTGTTCCATTATGTAGAATCCTTCCAAGGAAACAATTGGTATAGTTGAATGGCAAAGTGGATTATATGTTCTTGATTCAGCTGGACCTCACTATACTTTTAATTGTTTTTCTAATAATGATTGTAATCTTTGGCATCTCAAATTAGGCCATTTATCTCATATAGGTTTACAAACTATTGCCAAAATTTTCCCTCTTATTTCCTATAAAAACACATATTCTCCTTATGATTCTTGCCACTTTACTAAACAAATAAAACTTCCTTTTCCCAATAGTATTACTTGTTTTAATGATGTTTTTGAAGTCTTACATGATGACTTGTGGGGCCCCTTTTCCACCATCTCTACACTAGGCCACAAACATTTCCTCACCTTGGTAGATGATTTCTCTAGATATACCTGGGTGATCTTCCTTAAAACTAAATATAAAACCAAAGAAAGCCTTATACATTTTGTAGCTTATGTTGAAAAACAATTTCAAAAATACCTAAAGTGCTTAAGGTCTGATAATGGAACAGAATTCCTAGCCTTACATAGTTTCTAGTTGTCTAAGGATATAGTTCATTAAAAATCTTGTGTAGAGACCCCTCAATAGAATGGGGTGGTTGAAAAAAAGCATCAACATATCCTTAATGTAGCTAGGTCCTTTCACTTTCACTCTAATATGCCTTTGAACATGTGGAATTTCTGTGTTTAACCTGCTATCCAAATTATCAATAGACTTCCAACACCTTTACTAAAATCAAAATTCCCTCATGAAATTTTATATAAGGATCCCCCTTCTTTAATACATCTTAAGGTCTTTAGCTGCCTTTGTTATGCATCCCTTTTAATGGCTCATAAAACCAAGTTTGATCCTAGGGCTAGAAAAGCCATATTCCTTGGTTACAAGGAAGGAACCAAAGGATATATCTTATATGACTTAACTCATCACAATATATTTGTGTCCATAAATGTTATCTTTTATGAAAATTCTTTTCCTTTCAAAGATCAGTCATCTTCTCCCACACTTACCCATGATCACAACAGTTCAAGTTATGAACCTCTGTGACATATTCCCATCCAATGATGACAGGGCTTGTCCTCAAGATGATGACTTGCCTGATGTACCTGTTGCTGACAACATTAATGATACTAACCATGGACCCTCTCAAAATCATATCTCTTTTGATAATATCCCCGTACCTCCCCTTACTTATGTTAGTACATTTCTCAATCGTGATCTTTCTTTATCCAATAGTCCAACCATGGACATTATGCACCATATCTTTTCTTTACCCAATAGTCCTGCTCATACTACCACTATCCCTGATATGCCTTCTCAACCTATTCCCCCATTACATCCTCCCTTGAGACATTCCACTAGTACTTCTCATCCTCATAGCTATCTCTTTGACTATCATTGTTACTCCACCTCCCCTCCTTCCAAAGTGATTTATCCTTTATCTTCTATTCTTTCTTATAGTCAATGTTCTCCTGCTTACCAACACTTTTGTTGTTCTATATCTTCCAATATTGAACCATCCATTTTCCATCAATCCAACAAGCTCAATTGTTGGAAGTATGTTATGAATGTTGAATTGCATGCTTTTGCAGATAATCATACTTGGATTATAGTGGACTTACCTCCTGGTAAGGTTCCTATTGGATGTAGATGGGTCTAATAGATCAAATATAAGGATAATGGCTCCATTGAAAGGTATAAAGCTAGGCTTGTTGCAAATAGATATACTCAAATGGAAGGTATTGATTACTTTCATACTTTTTCTCCTGTGGATATGATCACCATAATCAGCTGGATGTGAATAATGCCTTCCTTCATGGTGACTTGCATGAGGAAGTTTATATGACATTCCCTCCTGGTTTATTTAACTCTAATGCTTCACAAGTTTGCATGCTTCATAAATCCTTATATAGGTTAAAGCAAGCTAGTAGGCAATGGTACTCCAAGCTTTCATCTTTTTTGCTCTCTCTAGGATATTCTTAATCCCAAGCAGATCATTATCTCTATGTCAAGTCCATATCAACCAATTTTACTGCATTACTTGTTTATGTGGATTATATAGTTTTGGATGGCGATTCTATTCATGAAATCCACCTTGTCAAGAAACTCTTGACCAACAATTTAAAATCAAGGATCTTAGCCAACTAAGGTATTTTTTGGGTTTTGAAATTGCTAGGTCTAATAAGGATATTTTCATGAACCAAAGAAAGTATACTTTGCAATTGTTAGAAGATACAGGTTTTCTGGGAGAAAAGCATTCATATGTCCTTTTGATCATAATCTAAAATTGTCTTCTACAGATGGGCAACCGCTTGATGATTCCTTCACTTACAGAAGGTTAATTGGTAGGCTGATTTACTTGACTAATTGTAGGCCTGATATCTCTTATGTTGTGCAACATTTAAGTTAATATGTTTCTAAATCCCTTGTACCTCATTATCAAGCTACCACTAGGATCTTGAGGTACCTTAAATTTGTTCCTACCAAAGACATTCTTTTCTCAACTTCTAGTAGTTTCAAACTCTTTGGTTTTGCTAACTCATATTGGGCTAGGTGTCCTAAGACTAGAAAGTCCATTACTAGTTTTTATGTGATTCTTAGATCTTCTCTTCTTTGCTGGAAATCCAAGAAGCAAAACACGGTTTCCCATGCTTTCACAGAAGCTGAATACAGAGCTTTGGCCTCCTTGACTTGTAAGCTACAATGGCTTCAATACATATTTCAAGATTTCTTGATCAAGTTTCCTCAGCCATCTTCAATTTATTGTGATAGCAAATCAGCCATCTATCTTGCTTACAATCCAACATTTCATGAAAGAAGTAAGCATATAGAATTTGACTATCATGTAGTTCGTGAAAAGATTTTATCCAAATTGATACATTTGTTACCTATTTCGACCGGTGCTCAACTTGTAGATGTTTTTATAAAACCTTTACATTCTCCTGCTTTATGCTCTATCTTGTCCAAGTTGGGTCTTTATAGTATCCAAAGTCTACCTTGAGGGGGATATTAACTATAACATAGTGTACATAATAGCATAGTGTATATAACTGTATTTTTCCTTTACTGCATAGTTATAGTTAATGTATAAATAGATCCTTTGTATATATTATTGTTCAATCAATGTTACAATATTTCTTTCCAATATTTCTTTCCTTCTCTTCTTGAATGCAACTATTTTTCATCTTCTTCGTGATGAGTTTTTCCATCATTAACAATACAACTGACACACTTGAAGATGATTCAACATCTTTATTATGTCAGTTTTAACATTCATGATCATTGATTGTAACATCTTTGCATGTTGCAATCCTCTAGATGACCAAATGATATAACTTGTTGTTGTGAATTGAAGTCGTCAAAAACAAACTAAAATATGAGAAAAAGATTGAGTTTCTTGAACAAACACAAGAAACCCTATTAGGTTTTACAAAAGATAGAAAAGAAGGAAGAAGAAAAATAAGAATTGGTTAAATTTGTTTTACTATTCATTTTCTCAATAAGGGTTCAAAGATTACAAGTGAATACCAACAATTAATCTCTCTCAACAACTTGAGATAACTAGTCTATTTATATACTACTAAGTTAACTTAGACTACAAACTTACTTAACAATTGAACTTACAACCAAGACTCAACTCGACATGCTAACTTAAACATAAAACTAATAAATTTTGACTTCAGCATGCAAAACTCTTGTTTAACCATAAAACTATCATTGTTGACACTAAAATTCGACTCAATACCACATTTGTAAAAATATATGGCAAAATCTCTTTTTTGGTCCCTTAACTATACATCATGGTTCATTTTGGTCCCTTAACTTTAAAAAGTTCCATATTGGTCCCTTAACTCTTCAAACGTTTCATATTAGTCCTTTTTGAGCTATTATCGACGGAAAAAAATAAAAAAACCGTCGCTAAATCCGTCGCTAATAGGTCAAAAAGGACTAATATGGAACATTTGAAGAGTTAAGGGACCAATATGAAACTTTTTAAAGTTAAGGGACCAAAATGAACACCGAGATATAGTTAAGGGACCAAAAATGATATTTTGTCAAAATATATAGTGTGATAGTGTACAAGAATAATTGTTCGCTCTCATCTTCATGTTTGGATTGATAGTATTGAATATAATAAAATGGTAAATAATTGGATTCAATGGTCTAAAATATATTAGAATTCATTTTATTTCTTTATATTCAACCATGCATCCTTTATTCCATTCATAGTAGTATATATAATTATATCTAATTTTCTTTTATTATTATTTTCTACAATTAACGTATAAAAACTAAACTAAAAAACACCCATCTCGGTTTTATTTGATGTTAAGATATCATTTGTGTTTTTCTTTCCATGTCACCTATCAATGTAACCAATGTAGTCATTTTTTTCAAATTGCTCTCAAGAAAAACTCCTTTGCTCATGTTAACGGTTTAGAGTAAATATCCACTCCCACCTAACACTCGTAATTATGCTAGCATGAAGACATGTTGCACTAAAAAGAATGCCAACTGTACAGTACCAAAAAGAAAATTTGCAACTTTTGAAATTACAAGCCATCCCTTTTAATTCGTTGTAAGGATGTGAATCTTCTAATTAATTGGTTAAGAGTATAGTTTCTAATTTTTAGGTGCGTAAGAAAAACTACATAAAACTAATAGAAAATAAGAAATAAAATGCATGTTCATTAGAACAGAGAATGAACTTATCTAATTTAAAACTAATTAGAAATGTGACTAAATCTTTATTTTGATAAATTTAGTTTATTAATCGAATGAGTCAAACAGAAACGCAAAATTAAGTTAGTCAAATATAAGTGTCATTCCGACATGATTATAATGTTTATTGGCAACATATTTTAATTTAGTAGTTTTTATACGAAAACGAAAACCACATTATTTGAGAACATTTGTATGAGATGGTAAAATCTCTTTTAATTTAGTTAGATGTTTGTTGAGATATTAAATATAATTCAAATTTAGTTGTGTGGTCTAAGTTCAAAACTAATTAGGGTTTAGGGTTAGTTACCTAATTTGTTATTTTACTTTGTAGTCAAGTCAATTAGGTGTATATAAATAGACACTTTTGTAATTCAATTTTATTATTCATTCAATATTATCAATCTTTATTTCCTTATTCTCTTTCTTTCTCTTTTCACTAAAAGTGCTTCACGCACTAACAAATTGATATTAGAGCTCTGGTTAGATTCTTGATCATGTTTTCAAGAATCACGCGTCAGAGATCGTGTTTTCGGAATCGTGGGTTGTTGTTGATCAATCGTTACAAAGATGAATTGTAACGCAAATTTACCAAACTCCCTTCAAACTCTTTACGGCAAGAATTGGCTTCGATGGAGAAAACAAATGCAATTTTTATTTGGCTAGAAGTGGGTACTAACGGCGTTCTTGCACTTGTTGAAGATGCAACCAACGCACAGAGAAATACTCACAAGGATGCCAAGAAGAATGATTGCAAAGCGGAGTTTTACATCCAATTGGCGGTTGATGCGGCTAATTTTGACAGAATCACTCATGCTGAACCGGCGAAGGAGACATGAGATTTTCTTATCAAGTACTATGAAGGAGGCGAGAAAGTCAAGGTTGTCAAGTTGCAAAGATTGCAACGACAATTTGAATTGTTGTCAATGGAAGAAAACAAAAAGATTGTAGGTTATGTGTCAAAGGTGCAAAAACTCGTCCATATCATGAAGGATCGTGGTGAAACCCTAACTGATAAGATGATAGTTGAGAAGGTAATGCATACGTTGACCTCTCACTTTAATCACATTATCATAGCTATTCAAGAATCCAACAATCTTGAAACCCTAAAACTAGAAGATTTGGTTGGTTCGTTGGAGGCGCATGAGATTAGGATTGTCGAAAGGAAAGAAATTCAAGACTCGATATAAGCACTACAAGCTCAGACGTGGAAGAAGAATAGTGGTTCCAACAAGTTCAAAGGTAAAATCGATAAGACTTAAATTAACCGTAAAAATTAGTAAACAAATACAAGTTTCTATTAATACTTAAGGGATCAAACTCGAAAATCTCTCGGACATATTTGTGTGTGTAAAACTTGTCTAAGTTAATGTAAACTTCTTGAAAATGTTTTGAAAATATACTTGTTCTGATTACTTATGAATAAGAAAAGCAATCAAAGGACGAAGAAACTATAAACAAAATGCAAGTAAAGTAAAGAAAAATACTTTGAAATTGAAAGGGCAAGATGCAGCAAAAGAAAAGGTTGAGATTAAAGTGCAGGTAATATAAAATGACAAGAAAAGTGAAGGAAGTCGAAAGGGACTCTAATGCATAAAAGAAAGACTTTTAAGGTAAAATTGGTGAAAATGTATAAAACGGTGGAAATGATACGTACATCTTTGCTCACTCGTTTCTCACAATGCAGGTACTTTGATTATTACAGGAATGTGTATAATTACGGACCCCTTACAAAATGAACCTAGGTATCCTTATATACTACTCTAAAATAACTGTCTAAGAATGATAGATCACTCCCATGTTGACACATCCTAAGTTCATATAGAAGTTTTTCCCAACGTGTTCCCACATGTTCTAAGTAATCGTCAATGCTAACGTAATTCCCGCCTTGTGATACCATTTGAATTTCTTAACTGCTTTGCTGGCACCATGAACAAACTATCCCCATCAATTCCTTCAGATCCGAAAAAGAGATCTTGAATCCCCAACTTCCAAACCCAAGAAGAAGAAAATAAAGACTTCTAATGTCACAAAAACTACAACTGCCACGAAGATTACTATTGCCCCCAGTCAGGTATCATCGTCGAATCGTGTTCTTTCTTATTACTCTTTTAGCATCCCACTTATTCGGCCATTTCTTTATGGTATTCCACAACTCACTCCAGTTCTGGTCGAGGACGCAAGTTCAGAGGTCTCTGGAAAAAACCTTATCATCTCAAAGTCGAGGTTGAAATCTTCTTCAAAGCCTGACTCCAGCAACCAGAAAAAGGGACTCCCAAGAAGTCCACATCTAAAAAGGATGCAACTAACACCACGCATGCTGTAACACCCCACTTCCCAAATTAAATAAAATACAAACATTATAAGTAAATATCAGATTTTTCACCAAAACAGTGGGATATCACATCACCAAAATTCACCGAAATTCTTTATTGATTTTTTTCAAAATAAAACAGCGGAAATTATTATTTCGACATTCTCGGCCATCCGCCAGATTACATAAAATCTTTATTATTATAATTCACCAAAATGTGATACGTCACAGGATTTCAACAAGTTTGACATAAAACAATTAAAACACCCATATCCCGTGTTACGTATCAGAGCATCCTAAGACTCGACTCACACACCGCTATCCAAGCTAGCTATGTACTTGGATTATCTGTACTTCCGAGGAAGCACATACCACAACAACAACAAAGGGGTGAGAAAACATGATCAAAATATATCGGTAATTACATACATGAAATAAGAGTAGTAAATACACCAATCACATAGTTTATCACCCATCATTCACCAAATACGACATATAGTCCACCAACAACACAATACACCATAATGCAATTATGCAACACAACACCATGCATGCGGTACCGACTCATTGGTTCATTCAATGTGAACCCGGATAGATCACATACACCCACCCTTGGCCATGATCCGTCCTCACCATTCCCCATTCAAAGGAATACGAATGAATCACATAGACTCCACTGAGCAATGACTCATCCCACCAATACACCATGAATATGCATAACACCAAATGCACAACAATTTAACACAAGCACGCAATGTGCACACAATCCCCAGATCACATCACCATACATCACATATACACATTATTCATCAATTAATTAATTTAATTAATGTCACACGATCTCCCTGATCCCATCACCATACTCCACACATATCTCCCACACCAACCTACTTATTAATCAAATTGAATAATAAGGGAACTCATATTGAACACTGAGTACACCCAATCCTTCCGATCACTTTACTATACAACCTACATATGCATATATACATATATCTCACTCACCGAGTAATTATATCTTCTAAATCCAATATTTCATAATTTCACCTTTCAACGCCAAGTATACACTCTTCACCACCAAGCACCATCTCTCTACCTATCACAACCCAAGGCATCCTACAAACGATCATACACCACTCAATTATATTAATTAGATATTAAGAAAGTCCACTTTATAATACCAATTATCCTCATACTCTGACACGCCGAATGCACACGGTCCCACTGATCACCACATCCGTACTTCATATACTTCATACGCCAATTAATCATGTACTTAATTTAAATATTAAGCGAGTCTACACTCTAACACCAAGCATAACCACATCCCAACACCCGGGGATACACGATCCTACCGAACACTTCACCATGCTCCATATAATACACATACCAACTAATCGTTCACTTAAATTAACCGTTATGAAATTCACTTCCTATCACCAAATATACACCCTACATTATCCAATCACCATCCCCACACTCATCATGGTCAAAGGGATACTACACAGCTAGCGCACAAGGCACAACAACACATAAAATTACATTCTGCTACGCTCGCTACTCATTCGCTGGGCGAGCCTCTAGCGAATGCTCACTAGCTATTCGCCTAGCGAACCCCCTCGCGAATGAAAACAGAAGCTACTGAACTTGTTCGCTACCTCACTCGCCTAGCGAGTACCTAGCGAACGTTCGCTACTAGCTCGCTTAGAGAAGTGCCAGTGAGTTGTCTGCGACATCTCAAATTCTCTCTGTCCAGAATTGCTACCTTGCTCCAATTCAAGCCTAATTCTCCACTTCTACTTCCCATTCCATCAGTACTATAATCCACATGCATTATACTCAACAATCGACCTATAATCCTTACTCTAACACTAACATTACAGTACATTACCGACACTCCAGAGTTACTCAGAACCTCACAAAGGTCCTAACCATAGTCATTAACAACACCCCAGGGAACAACACATAATTTTCCCAAAGCTATAATCATGGTCATTACCAACACCACAGGGAACAACATATAATCTCACCAAAGTTATATTCATGGTTACTATCAACACTACAGTAACAACATAGAATCTCACCAACATCACCATAATATATATACACCAAAATGCATCATCAACATTCATCAATTCAACAGCATCAACAATAATTATAAGCATGCCAATATAAAACTCATACGCATCAAATCTCTACGGGGTTAAGGAATCCCCTCTATCCAATTTCATATAATTTACCATCCCAATCAGTTTCTCCCCCCTTACCTCGATTACCGCTCCGATTGATGAAGAATTCTTCAATAATCGACAGCCCTAGCCTCTTCCCTTTCTCCTTGTTCTTCGTTCTCACGGTCTCTCCCATTTCTCTTCTCTGACAGTTTCTATCGTGACTTTTCACATTTCTCTCTAACTTCCCAAATCCCCTCAACTTCTTATTTTATATTTTAATTTCAATTATAATAATAATAATAATAATAATAATATAATAATAATAATAATAATATCATTTTACCAAAATAATAATATTCATAATAATAGTAATAATATTCCACCAATAATAATAATAATAATAATAATAATACCAATATTACTATTAACTATTATATTATTATCTCAATACCACATCTCCACAAATAATCCTTATATATCAAGGATACTCACCAATCATATACAAACACACCCCACCTAAGGGCACACCAACATAAAATAATTAAATTAACACCAAAATGACTAAATAAATAAAATGGGTGTTACACATGCCCTTCTACCAAACCTCCCCAGACTACTCCAGAGGAAAAAAGTTAAATAAAGAAAAGAAGAACGTACTCAACACCTGACGCACTCAATTGACGAAGACATCATTCAACTCTAGAATAATCCTGTCGATGAACCTAATGATCCCAAGGTAGAAGCCAATTCTCTTTGTAACTTGACATCCTTTTTTCAATTATTTTGACACTTTTTCCATCTTCTTTCAGAAAAATTCTGAAGTGACCGATGATCCAAAAGTTACTCCTGCAGGTATCCTTCGATCCACTCCTTCTAATTCACTTTCACACAAAGATTGGTCAAATTTCCTTGACTCTAACATTTTGACCATTAAAATAGTCTCCAAGCCAATAAATACAATAACCACTGCGGCACAACCTTAACCTGAGGTGATTATTGATGTTGAATCCAACCCAGATAATTTCATGGCAGAAGTGGCCAACAACACTGCGTCTGTTTATGACAATATTGCTCCAAATGACTATCAAGCTGACAAACCAATATAAGATAACGAAGACCAAACTGCTCCCCACAATGAAGTTGCCCTTATTCAGGAAAGCGTTCAAGTAGGTCGCAGAGACTTTGCCAACTTAAGTCGACGCGCATGACTCCATGTCAAACACTTCTATTAGCTAAGCAGAAATCCTAGATCTCAAGAGGAAAATTCCAACTGAGGCCCTTACTAGAAATGATGCCATCAATCTTCTTGTCCAACAATTGAAAACTAACATATTTGAAGTTCACCTTTTTGCTTCCATCAAAGAAGATGCCCATCTTGTAAATGACATTAGGAAACTGCTAGCTGAACTCAGCAAACATCGGGCGTTTGTTGTCCTGATCAAATTTTTCTTTGAGTTTGAATCCTTCTTCGATCAAGTGTGCAAATACATTGATCTCAAGTGCTCGACCACCTCTAAAGTTCAAGGTGTGAAGGATTCCATTGCAAAAGCCTAGGAAGAAAGTGATACATATGATCAAAGGGTTGATCGACTCGAAGCGTAGCTCCAAGAATACAATGATAAGACTGCTTCTATTGATGCAAAGATTGCTGAACATTGTGCCAAGATGTTGGAATTCTCCAAAGAAATTGAAGGCTTGGAGAAATAGAATATTGAATTGGCCTCAAGACAGTCACTCCCTACCAAGGAGATGGTTTATGTTGAAGCCACCAAAGGAGTCGAGCAGGCTGAGACCATGCTTAATCTAGGACTTGATATTTCTCCTCTAGAAGAACTTCTAAATCACCTTCGCACCAGGCTCAAACTTTCCAAAACCAAGATCGAAGAATTTAAAGCACAGTTCCCCATCTGATTTGTATTTATGTTGATCTATTTTTGTTACTCTTTGCTTATTGTAATGGTTATGCCCACTCTTTGTAATAACTTTACCATGGTTGCAATTTTGTTTCGTTCGGCATATTACTCTGGTTCAATTCGAATTTCTTGTAGCATGGGTCTATACCTTTTAAGGTACTTACCATTTACTCTTATAATTTGTTTGTCCATAGCTAATTATTCCATGTGACATATCTATGGCTAGTCTCATGAGTACTTGCCATTTATAGTCAAGTCGAAAAATCCAATGTAACAGACTCAGGGCAAGAAGTCTTGGTCGAATCCTCACAAGAATAAGATTGATGATAGAACTTATGAATCCTCAAAAAGAGGAGAAGGAAATTCCTATTAGAAAGACAAAGTAGAGAAAAAAGGTGTGCAGTGCTATAACTATGGAAAGTGGGGTCATTTGGCCAAACATTGTTGGTACAGGAAAGACAAGGGATTAAAAAAAGGAAAGGACGAAGGAGCAAACTTTTCACGTCAAGATTCAAGTGATTATGATTATATGGTGGTTATGGCTGCAGTTGCAGATGACCATGTCGAATCCAAGATCTAGTTCCTTAACTCAGGTTGCTCGAATTACATGACTGGTCGAAAAGTATGGTTAGTAGATTTTGACGAGTCAAAGAAGATCAAGGTCAAACTTCCTGATAATAGCTTGTTGCAACCAGAAGGTACTGGCAACATAGTTATTCAAAAGAGTAATGGAGCAAAATCCTTGATCAAAATATACTCGATGTCCCTGAATTAAAGTGTAATCTGCTAAGTGCAGGACAACTAGTCAAAAAGGGATTCTCAGTGGTTATGAAAGATGGAGCCTTAGAACTTTTCGACATCCAGAATAACTTGGTCTTGAAATCTCCTCCGTCGAAGAATAGGAAATTTAAGACCATAATTAGTTCGACTGAGGTATAGTGTTTGAAAACAGTTCTTGAACGCAAGAATAGTTGGTTATGACATCTGAGGTTTGGTTATCTAAACTTTAGGCTACTCAATCAACTGATCACTTAAGATATGGTAATTGGTATACCAAGTCTTGAGATTCCTGACAAACTTTGTAAAGGTTGTCTAGTCAGAAAGCAATCAAAGAATTCTTTCGTTTCGACTATGCCAATGAGATCATCCTGCATACTCAAAGTTATACATTCAGATGTATGTGGTCCTTTTGAGGAGAACACCATTGGTGGAAACAAGTATTTTGTTTCTTTTATTGATGAGTTTAGTCGAAAGTGTTGGATCTATGTGTTGCACCCCAAAATTTGCTCAACCTACTTCACTTGGTTTATGTTTCAATTGCATTGTCATCTGCATATTAGGTCATGTACATAGTCTAATCATCTGTATAGCATAGCATAGCAAGTTATCCAACAAGGGACCAAGTACTATCCTTATCTCGATGAGCCTATCAAGAGGTTATTGTTCAAATTCAGGCCTATCCAAGTCATCAGAAAGAAATTGAAATCTAAGAAGTTAGTGGATCAAGCAGTGGATCTATCTCCTATCTTGGGTGTATCTGAAGATTATCAAAGAAGTTGTGAGCTGGGAATTGAGCATAGAGGGTATATAGACATCATGGAGAGTCATTTTGAAAGTGAGACAAGTCATGGATGAGATTGCAAGAGTTGCAGTTGAAGACAGTCAACTAGGGTTTCATCTGGGTCAACCCTAGGTCAACCCTAGGTCAAATGATTGATTGAAAGGCATCAAGGTCTATCTGAGATATGTGGGGTTCATCATTTGACATGTAGATAAGGATGTGGTGTTGTGCCAAGGAGAAATCAAGAAGAAGAGGAGTTTCTAAATTAGGGTTTCTGTGTAAAATCCCCTGGTTTAGGTCAAACTTCCAAGCAAGATAATTCAAGGTACAAGCTTCAAATGGATCCTTGGCCAACATGAAACTTGTAGAGGATCTCAAGACCTTTAATTTGAGTGGTGGAAGACATCAAGGAGATTTATAGAACTCAAGTTATGGTCCTTGCAAGTTACAGGTCATCTGAGGTATCTGAAATTTTGTCTGTGAAAGTTACTTGTCTTCCAAGCAACGTTTACCCCTCAAGGAGATTTCAAATGAATTTCTGGTCAACCTAAGAGTTGTTCCTCATTGTCTTAGCTTTCTAGAAAGGTATGGTATGCCTTCATCTGATTTGTCGAACTCTACTTATGACCTTGGCAAGAAAAGGGTATTTTGGTCATTTGAGAATTACAGGTCATTTCAAGCCTATGCCCAAAACTCATACAAGGAAGCTTCAAATGAAAAACTTCACAACATAAAACTTGCTCCAAATGACATTTTGAGTCTAGAAAAGTGATCATGAAAGTTTGGAAATGCTCATAGCTCAAGGTTCCAAAATTGGTCAATTAAAAGGTGAATTTAATGAATAAAAGTGACCTAAAAATGAGATTTTTCATACCATGGCCAAATGGGATGAAATTATAGGTCATTTTGATTGGAAAGAATGTTTTGAGATGATTGGAAATATTAAATTTTTGAGTTTAGGTCAAAATTTGAGAGATATCATTGGTTGCTTATGTATGAAGTTACACATGCCAAAATTCAAGGGATTTGAGTGCAAGAAGTTTCTACCAAGTTCTAGAGAGTTCCATGAGCATATATATATTGAATTGAGAGGATCCAATCAGGGGTTGGTGATTCATTTTGGTTGAAACTCATAGTTACATCTCATTCTTCAATCTTGCAAATTCATTCCAAACTCTATCAAATCTTCATCATTTTCCAAAATTCTTGATCCTATCATCATCTATATTCATCATAGATCAAGTTTCCATCAAGATCTGGCTGAGTTAAGGTAGAATTTGTGTGCTACCAAGTGTATCATCCAAATTGCAAAAGGAAGTGGTTATGGCAATCCAAGGTGTTTAAGCAAGTGTTGTTGCATACAGAACCAAGAATCAAGTCTGTTGATCAAGTCCAAAGCACTGCAAGTTGTGAATCCAAGAGATCATCCATCTGTTTTCAAGATTACACCAGGTTAGTTTTTCTATCGAATTGGCTAGAAATAGTTAGCATGTTGTAGAATCTTTAGGTTAGAATTGTTAGGAATAGGTAGATGAATGATTCTGATGAATTTGAGGGCATTTCATGGAGTTCACCATTGAAGCACCAAAACTGTTGAGCCTTAGAACACTTAGGTTAGGGCATGTTAATCTTAGCTAGATAGATTAGAATGATCAGCATAGCATGTGGAACGCATTAGTGTAAGAGTTAGCAATAATCATCAAGGTTGATCTCAGTGTAAAATGTTGGAACCAAGGTTTTCTACCTATCGGGTTTGGCTATAGATTGAGTTTTGGAGAAAACTGAAACCATGGTTGTGTAGAGGAGAGGATGTAGAGCATTTTTGCTTTTTATGGCTCTGAATTTCATGGAGAAATGAGGTTGTATGAGGATGTTGAAACCTGGTTCGTGCAAGCTTGCTCATGGCTCATTAATGGTGGAAACCCTAGGTTATTTGGAGAAGAAGCATGAAGAGCGTTGGATGAAGTCTTCTGAGTTGACTGGAAAACGCATTGCACGACCACGATTCAAAGTTGAGAAAGAGAGGGAAGACTGCAACGTGAAACGCATCGTTTCACTTATGACTCAGACTGGGCTTAAGTGCCACTGCTAGACACACCCCCATTCACCCAGGCCCAAAGCTAATGAACTGAATTAATTGCTTTTCGCACCGTTTTTGCTTTATTTTTCTTTGCTTTTTTTCTGACTTAGCTGGGCCCAGACGCGCCTTGCTATGCGCACCCCCAGTCTGGGCCCATCATCCCTTTTTTAACTAAAATCATGACTAACTGCACCCCTAACTTTTTAATTCATTTTTAATTTCATTCATTTTTTTTAATTCTTTGAAAATTCATAACAAATAGAAAATTTCATATTTTTGAGTGGTTGTTTTTGCATCTTTTTTATATTTCTGTTAAAAAAATTGTCATATAATAAAATTATCATTTTATTTTATTTTTGCATTTTTAGCATATTTTTCTTTTAAATATGTTTTAAATAATGTTTAGTTTAATACTTGATATTGTTGACTTTAGTTTAGCTAGACCCTTGTATATTTTGGACCCATTCTTTTTAGAGTACTTCATTTAGGACTTTAATCTTCATATGAAATTTAATTCATGATTTTAGGACTTAATTTTAGATGGTTTGTTTAGATGTGATTAGGAGAATCAAAACTAGGGTTTAGAGGTAACATAGGTGTGTGATAAATCATTTCTTTTAGGAGTTGTAGTTTGAATCTTGGGGTATGGGACTATAGGGGTTATGGGTAAATAATAGATCCCTTAGAAAATGTTAGGCTTCCCCTATTCTAATATTACTACTAGTATATTGCTTGTATTTGATTGATTGTGTGGTGTGCCCTCTCTAGGGTTATTATTTGACTGTGTGGGGTATTGGGCTTGTTTGGGGCTTGGGTTTGAGCTGAAGACTTTGCTGATGAAGCCCATTGAAGATTAAGAGAATGAAGACCAATTTCCAGAGTTGGTGAAGAGCATCTTGCTGGTAGCTGTTGAAGGTTATAGGGTCTAGGAACTAGGCAGAGCTCTAGAGTAGAAAACTTGATTCACAAACATGGAAGGTCTTGTCTGCCTCCATTCTTTCTCTATGATTCAAAGTATCTTTTAAATATCCACCTCCTTCCTTTGGAAGGATTAGTGAATGTATTTAAAAGATAGAACTTTTGAGGGAAAACTGTCAGTATCATGTTAACAGTCAATGAGCCACCCTTGGTAGGCAATTGACTGTTTAACATCCATTTCATCTTGTTGACTGATATTCAGCTTGGAGATTGGGACTTGAAGGAAAGCCATTGAAGGATTGAAGATAGAGACCTTGCTTGAAGGCTTGAAGATGAAGACTGATGCTTGCTTGAAGCTTGTAGGTGTTTGAAGATGACTTGAAGACAGATGTCGATGAAGATTTTGCTGTTTATAATTTTTGATGTATTGTTTGAATTTCCCGGACTGTATTGCTTGCTGTTTAACCTGTTAGGTTGAAAGTGAACCTTGTTCACTTTTGCCTGTTGTTTTCTAGGTTCGAGGTTGAGTGGGACTCCCTTGCCTCGCTTGTATTGCTGCATCCATGCATTTTACTGCTTTATTGTATATATGTTATTGTTTCTGTTTCCGTTTATCCCTTAGGATCTCTGTTTCTCTCTGCGCAAGAGAGGAGCATGATAGACATTAGGTCTTAACCCATGCATGATAACATTAGGTCAGTTTGATTCCCTTTGCAACCGCAGATTAGGGTTCCGTCTCTTCTTTCTCAAAACAAACAGAAAAACACAATAAATATTTCAAACACAATAAAAGATACTTCTTCCGTAAAAGAATGTGAACCAATCAAAACGTCATTTTTGTCCGCTTGGACTGTTAATCAGAAAAACCCTTTTTCAGAAGGAATAAAAACAATCAAGACAGACTTGTGTCGTACGTGTCCCGAACTACGTTTGCTCTGATCTTTCATGCTGTATGAAAGTACGTAGGCATAGAATGCGATATCCTAGCGAGCATACTTCCCCTTATTTCCAGTAGGTAGGCGAACTACGTTGACTCTGATTTCTCGTTCCAGACGGGAATACGTAGGCATAAAGTGCGATACTTTGCCGAGTCATTTTATTTTCTTCTTAACCCTTAACCTTTAGTTTAGATAGAAATAACAATCCGTACCCGAAAACAAGCGTGGATCCCGTCGAGTACGACGGACTTGAGGGGTGCTAATACCTTCCCCTTGCGTAACCGACTCCCGAACCCAGGATTTGGTTGCGATGACCATTCCTTTCCCGTCTTTGCGGTAGGTTTACCTCGAGCGTTTCCTTTCCCTCCTTTGGGATAAATAACGCACGGTGGCGACTCTTCTGTCAGTCGGCACCGATTTTCGCAGTAGCGACACTATGTGATCAAGAGAAAGGACAAAGTATTCTAAATCTTTAAGAGACTCAAGATGCATGTCGAAAACCAAAGGGAGAAGAAGATCAAAGTTCTGCGAATAGATGAAGGTGGCGAATACACATCCAAAATATTTGAAGCATTCTGTGCACAACATGATACTGATCATGAGCTAACTCCTTCTTATACTCCTCAACATAATGGAATAGCAGAAAGAAGAAACAGGACCATATTGGACATGGCGAGATGTATGCTGAAGCAGAAGAATTTTCCTAAGCCCTTATGGGGTGAAGTTGTTTCAACTGCTGTTTATATTATGAATAGGTTCCCTACCAAGAAGCTAGAGAACAAGGTTATGAAGATGTGTGAAGTGGAAAATGAACATCAGTGAGCCATCTGAAGATGTTTGGCTCTATTTTCTACAAGTATGTTCTTGATGCAAGAAGAAGGAAGCTTGATGACAAGAGTAAACTTATGATTCTAGTAGGATACCATAAGACTAAAACATACAGGCTATTCAATCCAATGAACAATAAGATCATGATGAGTCAAGACATTACGATTGATGAAAATTCTACTTGGGACTAGAATTCTAGTAATGCAATTGACAAGCCATTGATGAGTTATGATTTCGACGAAGCAAGTAGTGATGTCGAAGTTGAAGATATTGTCGATATTCCATTTGAAGTCAAAGTTGTTGATGGCATACCCCACATACTCGAAGTCGAAGAGGATATGGCTGGAAAAAGCCAGAGACCTCAAAGAGCTAGAGCTCCTTCAATAAGACTTCAAGACTATGAAGTGGTTGGTGATGATGAAGTCATAACAGATTGCGAACTAGTTCATTTTGCTTTACTTGCAGGATCTGAACCAATCAACTGTACCGAAGCTTTCAAAGATTAAAAAATGGAAGTTTTATATGGTCAAAGAGTTACAAGTAATCAAAAGAAACAACACATGAAAGTTGGTTGAATTTCCAACACATACAAAAGCTATCAAAGTGAAGAGGGTGTTCAAGTTGAAGCACAATGCTAATGGGTCGATAGCAAGACATATGCGAGATTGGTAGCTTGAGGTTTCCTTCATAGAGCAGGACTCGACTACTCTGAAGTATTTACACTTGTCGCAATATTGGAAACTGTTCGACTAGTGGTATCACACATGAAGGCTGTAAGAAGAATCTTGAGATTAGTGAGAAGATATATGAGTGAACCAATGGTATCACACATGAAGGCTGTAAGAAGAATCTTGAGATACTTAAAAGGATCGACAGACTATGGAATTTTATTTCGAAGAGACTCTGAAAGAAAAAAAGTTCTAGTTACTTGTTATTCATATGCTGATTGATGTGGAGATAAGGGAGATCGAAGAAGCATTATTAGATATTTCTTTCAAGTATTTGATGCCTCAATCTCGTGGTGCTCGAGAAAGCAATCTGTGGTGACATTGTCATCATGCGAGACTGAATATATAGCAGGATCCTATGGTGCGTATCAAGCAATTTGGATCAGAACAGTGTTGGAAGAGTTCGAGGTCGAAGTGAAGAAACCTCTGGTGCTGCAGATCGACAAGAAGTCAGCCATAAATCTGTCGAAGAATCCAATTTTGCATGGAGGAAGTAAGCACATCGAAGCTAGATTTCACTTTTTAAGGGAGAAGGTAAATCAAGTTGAACTTGAAGTAAGGCATTGCTCAAGTGAAGCACAATTGGCCGATGTTTTCACCAAAAGATTGAAGATCGACAGGTTCCTAACGTTGAGAAAGAAATTAAGAATAGTTCAGACTGATAATAATTAGCGTGTTTCGACAACTTGGATTATAGGGGGATATGTTGAGATATTATATATATTCCAAGTTGAATTGTGTGGCCCAAGCTCAAGCTAATTAGGGTTTAGGGTTTGTTACTTAGTTTGTTATTTTACTTAGTAGTCAAGTCACTTAGGTGTATATAAATAGACACTTTGTAATTTTGTTTTATTATTCATTCAATACTATCAATCCTTATTTTCTTATTCTCTCTCTTTTCTCTCCTCACTAAAAGTGTCTCACGCACTAACAATATTTTGAGTTTGAATCTAGTCTTAAACATTCAGTAGTGTTAAATATCTTAAAGAGAATAATATGTACAATTGCGAGAAAAAGAAATCTGAATTATAATTAAAAAAACGAATAACACATAATATTATATTAAGTAACTTTCAAATAAAATATTTGTTTAAAGATAATGTTTTTTTTTTATAATTTTAAATATAATAAATATATCTACAACTCTATTACTCTATTGTTTATAATAAATATAAATTTAATCTCTTACATGGTAAACTAGATGTTATAAATTTAAAATGTGACATTGTATTTTTTTCTCATATTAACTGCTTTTGTTGATAATATTTTAATTATAAATATTTTTTTGAGATGAATCATACAAAAAAAATAAAGTTACTTTAGTTATCATATTATTATTCAAATTTGTTTAAAAATCCAAATTTTAATATCCTTCTAAATTTTACTTACTACCCAAGGCCTGTGTTAGAAAATATACTTTTTTTCACTCTCTTTTTCTTTTAAGAAAGATATTCGAGAATTTTGATATGTTTTTCTTTTTCTAGATTGTTTATTGACCTAAAGTAAATTATATGATCTTATTTAAAAATATTAGTTTTTTCTTAATTAATTTATTTTTGGTCAATTTTTGTGTTATCGAGTCGGATCAAGTTTTAATTATTGAGTTTGAGCTGAATTATTTGATAATTTTGATAGATTCAAATTAAAATTAAAAAAGTTAATGACGAATACAAATTCAATTTCAAAATGAAACAATTTTTTTAGTTGAGATAAATTTGACTCAATTGATTGATGTTAGCTCTTAGACACTCAATGAGACCTCTCTTCATTAGAATCAGCAAGTCGACTCCTATTCAGACTGACCTGGATGGATTTTCATTGAGTTGCATTATCTTAGAGTTTTCATGTGGAACTGACCTCAAGGTCTTCACTTTAGTTTTCAACGGGGATTCGATCTCATCAATAGACATGGTTTCATCTTTCCGCACATCAATATCAATTGCTATATGGCAAAGGTAGGGGTTTGCTTTACCTTATTTCCAAGAGTGAGGGCAATTAATCGGGCTCTTTAATCGTCTCATGTATTAGGTGAGCTTCATATAAGTCAGTCAGAATGACAACTGATTTTCTGAAGTCGTTGTGATATTTCATCTTCAAGTGAAAAATGGAAGTTATTGCGTTTAATGCTAGGATGAAATTGTAAGAATTTTCACAAGGGATCACCAAAATGCACACATTTAGGCATGGAAACATAACTCGTATTCGTTGAGGGCTTGAGGCCCATCAGAACCAGCCCCGAGTTTGATGGAGAAAACCTTCTTTGACTGAGTTTTGGTTTGTGTTTAGGCTTTCTCCGATTACAAAATATGTGGATGAACCGGGTAATGGAGACATTAGTACCCACTATGAATCCTCCCTCAAACTCACCTCATTTATTTTACTATGCACTTTATTATTTAGTTTTGATAATTTCATATATTAAACGTTTGGTCAATACTATTATTTAATTTTGATATTTTAGTTTGTACTTTATTATTTGAAATGCATGTATGGATTTTTTTAGATTTATTTTATTTTATTATTTGTAATATAACTTGGTGTTGGAAAAATAAAATGTTTCTACTAAAAAATATTTCACTACATGGATGATGGTGAAACGAGGATACACGAACTCGTTTGAGACGAGTTAAAGTTTTAATTCTTCATCCTCGTTAGGAATTTGGACGGAGAACGGGGATTGTTCGAGGATTAGGGTTTGGGTATATGGGAGCTAAAAATCGTCATCGCTCCGCCCCATTTCCATGCCTACACACGTTCACCATCATCTTACCTCTTTCTTCTCCAATGGAAACTGGTAATTCTTTAGTACGCAAGGGGGATTGACAAAGTCATTGAATGTTTGGAGATTCTTACCTTTAATGGTGTTAGGTCCTTTTTTTCCTTTCCTAGTTCCACAAAGATGATGGTGTACATGATGTTGTGTGAACTTCAATTATTGAAAAAAATTCTCGAGATTGCATGGTTATTCATGATGATGTTCACTACTAAAGGAAGTGTCACGTTAGGGATCCCTTTCAACTTCTCGCTGTCTTGGAATCCTAGGATAAGTCTTTCTTTCTTCGTTTTCTTTCCAATGTTAGTGATCTTGAGAAATTCTGAGCCGAAGGTCTTCTTGTTGGAAAATCCCCCGCTAATAGAGAAAATTAAGAGGTTTTCTAATGATCTTGAAGTAGAATCATGAGAGGTGACTTTGGTAGTTGGACTGAAGATCATCATTGCTAATCGCGTGAGATCGCTATTGATGAGAAGTTGCTTTCAAAATTAGATGAGTTTGATGCGATAATACGCGAGAATCAGAAATTGATTCCCACTGATGACACCGCTATTTTGTGGTGGAAGCATAAATGATATATGAAATGGGAAAGAGGTATGTTAGGACGATGACGAGTGCTTCCGGTACGACAGAGCAAAGTGGACTTGCAAGATTAACACTTTAACACCCACACCAATGAACAATGAAGAAGAAGTGATAATATGAGTAAGAGTGAGTTCATACATAAAATCACGCACCGTTGAGCTTATATATGATAGATGGTTAAAACTACTTTTGTCTAACCCAGCGTCAGATGTAGGGAGTCATTCGTTCAGATCCAATGGTAAATTATATAGTAGTAACTAAGATCAAGTTTCCGCCTTTTGACAAGCTCCCACCTGTTCCTTTATCCGCTAAATAGATACTACAAATTTAGGCCTTATTATTGAATCTTCTTCTTTGGCATATAGCCTATGCGGAACAGATATATCAAAATACAAAATTGAATTTATAATTATTATTTTTTTAAATATTTAGTGTGCGAGTATATCATTCCAATCAATTTAAAGTATATGTAATATAGTAAAGTTGTATAACTAAAATACTCAAATATTAAAATGAAATTTCTATTCTATTCGTCACCATTCCACTCCATCATATTCAATTATACTCCATCCGCTTGATTCTAATCACCAATCCAAACATAACTTTAAAGAAAATATATCTATTCTAATCATCAATACAAACATAATTTTAAAGAAAATGGGAAAGGTGTGACTCTAATTAAAAGGATTCGAAGTTTGATTGAGATGCATAGATCTATAAAATTGGAACATGCATGTCGAGAATCTAATAAATGTGTGAATGTGTTAGTCAGTATTGGATGCATTCTTAACTCGAAATTAATCATTTTTGAGTTAACTTGTATTAAAATGAATCCACTAGCCATAATAATTATTCATATCATGAATCCATAACACGAGTATGATTTCTTTCCTAAAAAAGAAACCATTGCTTAATAAATAAAATAGAATTTGAATTTATAATTATTTATTGTTTAATTCTTTAACACTTAAAATATTTGAAACTAAATAAATAAAATAATATCATTTGTTAAATATTAAATTACCACTGATATCATTTTCTTAATATTGGAAGCTTTCTTTTAGTGGCGTGAGGCAATTTATATTAGTATTTTTTTCAAACATGTAAAGTATATCAAACAAATTTCTTAAATTTTCTATTTGTTTTTTTTAATATCCTCTATATTTAATTTGTTTCCTATTTAAAAAGATTCTTTCTTTTGTAGGTTAGTAATTGAAGAAAGTTATATCGATTGCATTAATTAATAGCTTAATTACTAGATTAGCTAAAATTGATCATATTGAAAGAGACATCCACTACTATTTACGTTTTTGTTTATATGTTACATTAATATTTATTTTACAAAAGTTCTTTTTCAATATTTTTAAAGTCAACATTTTTTTAATTCTTAAAGTTAAATGATTTAAATCAAGCTATTAATGAATTTTATTTGTTTAAATAAATTTAAATTTTGAATAAAATTATTTGTTTAAATAAATTTAAATTTTGAATAAAATGATTATTAACCAATATTACTAATATTTTTACCAAATTCCAGAATTAATAGAGATTCATTTTTCGAGGAACGGAAAATTAAAATCAAAAAATATTTAATATGTCAAAAAATTTATAAGATATAACTTAGAATTTGTAAAAATAATATAACTTTAAATCCATAAAAAAATTAGATCAAAATGAGTTTTGTACTTGCTAAAATTATAATATGTAACAATCTTTGTATGTGGTATTTGTGTAATGAAATAATATCTCTTTTCTATCTTATGGTTGAAGTATTTATAGAAGTCTTTGAGCTTGGATCTCAGACTCCTTGAATGTGACAGCTACCTCTATAAGTGGGGGAATATGACAATTAGCCCTCTATTATTTAGGACAACATGATAAATTCCCCTTGACTTCCACTTCAAACTGTTGTGGACTACCATGTTCTCACACATGTGGAAAATCATTCATAGAGTGAGGGACATATTTGAGAAATGGGTGCCGATTTTGATAAATAGGCGGCAAGGGAGTCTCTTATGTGGACGACGTGCCACTTTTTCTATCCACTTTGTGAAATATTCCACTCCAATAATAAAAATAATTTAGCTGGTCGGGTGCTAAAGGAAAAGTCCTAGAATGTCCATGCCCCATTGGTAGAATAGTCAGAGCGTCGTGACAAAATGAAGGAGTTCAGTCGATGCATGATGAATATTGGCATGTTTTTGGAATTTGTTGCATTTTATGACGAATACCATACCGTCCTTCATCAGGTTGGGCCAATAATAGTCCTCTGTTAGCAGCTTGTGGGTCAGGGCCCACCTACCAATGTGACTGCCTCAAGCCCTTGGTGCACCTCAACGAGGACTAAGGCGATTTCATATTCCCATAGGCCCCTTAGCATGAGGGATGTCTTTCCCATTTTATAGAGCCTTCTTGAGATCATGGTGTACTTTGTTGTATGCTTACGAATCTTCTTCGCCTTTAACTAGTCATATGGTAGTTCGTCTGATTGAAGATAGTGTATTATGGGTGTCATCGAGATGGTGGTGTGGCCGATTTCAAGATTATTGTTCTCATCCACCTTAATACTAAGGACAACGAGAGTCTCTTGAATTATAGTGTAGTTGTACCCTGATTTTTTTCGTGCTAGCGAGCTCGGAAAGAAGGCTCGTCCTGAAATTTTGTTCCCTAGTCACAAATTTTGATAAGTTATGTATTTTTTTATAGATATTTAATGAAACAGGGTTCATTTGCCTGATATTCTCCAGCGAATTGCTTTTCCACCAAATGGGAGTCACTTTTGGCCTCTGAATTTGATGTTCCCATCTCAAGAGCGAGGATCATGCCTTTAAATTTGCTTTTAACATGATTGTTGCTAGCCTTGAATCTTCAATGAATACTCGATTAACAAGTTGTATGGTCCTTCCAACACTATCCTGATGCCATTTCCCTTTAATTTAGAGGTACAATCTACTGATAGTGTCCAAGTGTCGGGAGCCTATTCATCTATCGAGGAATTGAATTCTGCCATAAAATCAACCAGTACTTATGATATGATGCTTCCTCTGGGTATATAATGGTTGTCATACTCGGAAAATTCAATCACCTAGGATACCACTCTTTTTGCTAAATCTAGATTTTTCAGAACCCGTCAAATGGGTAGTTAGTGTTGGAACAAGTTTGGTTCTACATCTACAATCCTTGAGTTTTAATGATAACAAAGTATAAAGAACAATTTTTTACTCTAATAATATTGTTAAGTGTGCAAAATCTAAACAAGTCAGATGCTGAATAAAGCAGACTTTGAACAAGTTAGATGCTGGATGAAGCAGACTCTAAACAAAGTAGATGTTGGATAAAGCAGACTTTAAACAAGTCAGAAGTTAGATAAAGCAGACTCTAAAAAAGCCAAAAGCAAAATAAAGCAGACCCTAAACAAGATAGTGGCTGGAAAAAGTAGGCTTTGAGCAAGATATTGGCTGGAACAAGTGGATAAAATAGACTTTGGAATCTGGATAAAGAGACTCTGGGCTCTGGATATCATCAGACACTGGGCTCTAAACTTCATTAGACTCTTAACTCTGGACACCATAAAACTCTGGACTCTAGACACCATCAAATTATGAACCAAGGTTATAATATGAGGAAGTTCTTACAATTCAACTCTGGATAACCTAATCAACGCTTATGAAAAGATAATCCATACTTACTCTGATAAATTAAAGCCTCATATTCACTAGACTTTAAAGTCTATCTTCAAGGCTCTTAACTGTGATCAAGCTTAAAATCATCTTTAATACACAACCAATGATTTAGAGAACAATGATTGAAAGAATATTCCTGATAATCATACATTCAAGCGACAAAATAAAATGTTTCCTTATAAAACAAATATGCTAGAATTATTAAGGAATGTACTACCAACGGTACTCCAAGTTTCACAGCTCAAGATCATACCACTATTCCAACTGTTGAATTGAAGATGTTTCCAATTCTGTCATCCAACAGTACTATTCATCATCATCTATTTAAAGAGGACAAAGGAATTATGGAAGATAGAGATATATGAATAGACGAGTGACATATAACAACAAAAATAAAATAACAACACTCACTACACTTAGGAATTCTCATGTGTATATTTTTATTAAGTTCAAATTTTGAGTTTCATTGTGTGTATATGCTTGTTAAGAAGAAATCTTGTAAAAACATATCTTTGTATTGTGACTTTGAGTTATTCCTTGAGGGACTAAGTTTAGTATGTAACCTCAAGAAGTCATTGACAGATAGTTTTTGAGTTTTTCATTGAGGGACTAAGTTTAGTCGGTAGCCTTGAGAAGTCATTGACAGTTGGTATTTGAGTTTGTAATTTAATTAATTAGTGGAATACGTCCTTGTGAGAAGGTGAAATCACTCTAGCGAGTGGACTAGATTGCCCTAGTTAATGATGAACCATTATAAAAATCATTGTGTATTTATACTTTTGTTGTTCGTGTCATTGGTTTGTGATTGGTTTGGTAAAAAATGATCATATAAGAAATTCAATTCAAACTCCATTTCTTGTGTTTCTTATACCTTCAATTGGCATTAGAGCTCTAGTTCTGGTATTGACTATTTCATGTCAAACACTTAACCATGTCATATAAATATCCGCTTTCATAAACATAATACGACATCTACAAGCAACATTGATAAAGATCATTATTATGCTAAACCTTCAATCTTTGATGGAGAAAATATTGAATATTAGAAAGATAGAATTGAAAGTTTCTTTCTTGGATATGATGGAGATCTATGGGATATGGTAATGGATAGTTATACACATCCTATGGATTCAAATTGCATAAAGCTTGATAGAAATAAGATAGATGAACAACAAAAGAAAAACAACAAGAACCATTACAGATCTAGAATAATCCAATTGAATGCTATTTTTCTTATACTGAGTATGAAAAGATTACAAATAGAGACTCAACTAAGTCTTTTGAAAATGACTTGTGAAGGAAATGATCAAGTAAAGGAAACTAAGGCTTTGTCCTTAATCCATAAATATGAAGCTTTAAAAATGGAAGATGATGAAACTATTGAGGATATGTTCTCAAGGTTTAAAACTTTTGTGGTTGGATTAAAAGTTTTGAATAAGGGTTAAACCACTGCAAATCATGTCAATAAAATCATCAGAAGCCAGCCAAAGAAATGGAGGCCAATGTTGCCAATACTCAAGGTGTCAAAGGATCTGAATAACACAACTCTAGAAGAGCTTGTAAGCTCTTTAAGGAGTCATGAGATCGAGCTAGAAGAGGATGATACCCAAATGAAGGGAAGTTTATGGCTCTGAAGTATAAAAGCAAGTCTGAAAAGACTAAAGCTCTTCAAGTTGAAGAAAAGTATGAAGAAGGTTTTGATGAAGAGGATGAGTTGTATCTACTATCCAGAAGTGTCAACTAACTCTAGAAATAAAGACAAAATAAGTCTAGAGGCTATAGAAGAACAGGTGGACAGTCTCAGTCAACCTTTAGGTAGAGAAGTTTTGGAGCTGACAAAGAGGTTATCTGTTTTGAGTGCAAAGAGCTAGGTCACTGCAAAAATGAGTGTCCCAAACTCAACAAAGACAAGTCTGAGAAGAAATTATTCAGAGATAATAAGAAATGGCTAATGGTAACATGGGATGACTCTGACTCTTCAGAGGATGACACTAAAGAAGAGAAAGTTAGCGTGGCATTTATGACTAGCACTTAAGCCTCTGAATAAAAATCAGAATCAACCTCAGAATCTAAAGAGGCATTTTCTCATCTAACTCTTTCTGAACTTGAATTTACTTTTGCTAAAATTCTTGAAAAGAGTTAGAAACTCCATAAAAGATACAAGAACCTGAAGTAGATTCAAGTAATTGGTTCTGGAGCCCATAATGAGCTGATAAAAGAAAATTCCCTATTAAAAGAAAGAATTGACAATTTATAAAAAGAAAATTGTGCTCTCAAAAGCAAGAGTTAAAAACTTGAAAATAAAATTCTTTCAGAAGCTCATATGGATTTCGGGTGTGTTTCAAAGAAGTATGAAACATCCTTTTCAAAAATTTCTAGCCAAAAACATATATAGAAGCAAGATAGCTTTCATGATGTATGGAGTAAGTAGAAATGGGAAAAGAGGTGTTGTACCCCAAATTTTGACCCCTTAGATTCTCATTATCATTTTTAGAAGCATGATCATGCATTATCTAACCCTAAATCAAGTGCAAGTTTATTATTGTCAAGTTACAGATGAATCAGGGTTCTCGCACCGACAAATTCACAACAATCAAGGAATGATCAACCAATGATTTGGGCCAATTTAATCATTGAATGAAGTCAAAGATAATATCAAAGTCAAAAGAGAAGTCAATTTGAAGAAATCATTTCAGAATCAAGAACAGTGCAGTCAGGAGGCCCCGATTAGGGTTTTTAACCAGTGGAAAGTCAACTGTGGTTTGACTTTGATGTTGGAAAAGGTTTTAATGGTGGGAGTGAGGTCCATGAAGTTAATATAGGCTATTAAAGACTATTCAAGAAGTGTCAAAGTCCCAGGATGTCCAGAATATCAACAGGCGACTCGATCGGCACCGATCGATCGTACGGTTGACCGAAAAGTCAACTCCTCAAATTTTGAGAATTGGAATCCAAGTTATGAATAAAAGTTGTTCCTTATGTCATAATGGACTTGCATATCAATTTTCATGATCATTGGATCAAAGATGAGAGAGTAATCGAGAAATCGGGAAATTAGGGTTTTGAAAAGGGCTAAACTGTATCTCCTTAACCGCACATCCAATTGAGTTGGTTCTAGTCTCATTTGAAAGCTCTTGACAAGTCCTAAAAAAGTCCCATGCTAGTCCACAACCAGAAAATGCATACTTTTTGAGATATAAGCAAAAACATTCCTAGAAGGGAAAATAACTTAGAAAATTTCTAAGTTATTTTCACTTTAAAAGCTAAAATCAGCCAACTTCAAGGGCATTTTTCACCTAGTTTCAAATAGAATCAAGATTTCTGGCCAACATGAAAGTTTTAGTACTATGTGAGGGCTTTCTAAATTGTACAAGAACATCTCAAGGTGAGTTATGAGCTGAGAGATACATGTGTTCAAAGTTGGTAATTTCCCATACTAGTCCCACATTGACCAATTTTGCAAAAGCACCTCTATCACTCAAGTGGATCAATTCCAACGTGACAAACTCATGCTATCTGATATATTAAGCATCTCAAGCAGGTTGGATCAAAGAAATAGCAAGGAGATAGCATAGAATTAAAGTTTGAAGTTTCATTGCCTAAGTTGAAAACTTTGACTTTTCCAAGCATGAGGTGTAAAGCAATTCTGCTCCAGCCACTCTACCAAGCCTCTAGGATGTGTTTTCTCAGTAAAAACATCATTAAAACTTGCCCATTGGGTTAGGGAGACAGCCAAGAACCAGAAAAAGCAAGGCAAGTGGACAATTGGATGGAAATATCTAGTTTTCTTCATGGTGAAGCAAGGTTACATAGCAAGCTCCTCACTCCATATTTCTATAAATAGGGACCTCAAACCCCTCATTTAGGACATCAACATCATTCGGAAAACCTGCTAAAAGAAGCTCTCTCATCACATCTCTCTCTCACTTACATTTTGCAAAATCACCAAAGTAGCCAAAATCACCAAAATTCAGCATTTTGCAATCATGCTACCACATTGAGCTACACATGTTCCAGCACTCAAATCTTTATCCACACATCCTAGAAATCATATATAGGAGGTGTACAAACACTTAAACCACCCAAAAATTCAAAGATTCCAAAAGTCAACTTTCCATGGAACTTCCTTTGACCAAAGTCCATAAAATACACCAAATCTTGATCCAAACACTTGCTTGAGGTTTTGATTGTTTGAACACCTCAAATATCATATATATAAGCTGTCCAAACCTTCATTGGCCACTAGAAATTGACAGAACTCATTTTGGCCTCTCATTTGAATTGCTTCTTAAAGTTCAAGTAAAGCATCACACAAGTTTGGACTTCATAAACTCTGGTTTTCTCCACACTATTGGCTTGCTCACAAAGAACTTCAACAGATCCATATAAAATTTGCCTCGATCCGATAAGCGGTTAGTGAGATACGGTATGAATCGTATTTGTGTTGATTATGTATTTTTGCCCAGCCATGGAACCAAACAAGGCATGTATATTTATGGTTTCCATTTGATTAATGGATGTAACAGCCGCCCCAGCGGTAGAGACTCGCGCGTGTATCAGTCTTGGCATGGGTTCGATCCCTTGTGATAACCCTTGCTGCCACTTTTCCTCATTTTTGTACATAAACTTCAAAAATTCGTAACTCTCTCATTTTTTATCGTTTTTCACCCGTTCTTTTTTCATTGTGTTTATTTTAATGTGTACTTTCATGTCATAATTTTATTTTCCATGTTTGATTATTTTTTCACCACGTTTGATTGTGCGCGATCCGCGCGTCAACGGTACTAACCCTATTTGGTTGCAGATGAAATTTAAAAGGTTTCCTCTTGTGTTTTCTCAGGAAAATTGATTTTTATCATGTCTATATATGTTTGTCAACATGTTAGAAATTTTACCTTGAATTATTATCATGTTTACCTCATCTATTTGTTAACAGTATTCCAGGTACGAACTGTCGTCACGGTTCTCGTACTAAATCAGCTGCTTTGATTGTCATCATTGCTTTTAACCTTTAAATATCTTTTTTCATTGGTTGTCACCATGATTATGTTTGTATAAAGTTTGTATTTCATTTTATCCCCAAGCGATGAAGCTCGTTAGCTTTCGTCCAGTTGCCAATAATACTGTCACTCCAAAGGAAGGTCTGTCCACTTGACTGTCAATGTCTTGGACCAAAACCTCTGCTATCCCTTGACTTTATTAAGTCATTTTAATCCTAATTTAGAAACCTCTAGACTTTGCTTGAAGTCTAAGAAACCCACCCATACTAGGAGTGTTCTTCAACTAGAACCCTAGGAAAGAGTTCGTCAACTCTGTGTAAGAATCATCGTCATGATTTCTTACTTCCCCTTTTAATTTAGACTAGGGAGTTTTGTCAAACTCCGCACAAGCATTGTCATGTTTGTCCCCCTTTGAACCTTGATCATCATCAAGTGTTCTTTTCCCTCGTGAGGTGAACTACGATTGCTCTGATTCTATCCTAGTCAGGATACGTAGGCAGAAGGTGCGATACCTTTGCGAGCAAACTTAGAAAACCACTTAGGCCTTTATTTTACTTTTATTCCCAATCCTTAAACCATTGTGCACAATTCACAAACTTAGCAAGTAATTAAACAAAAGGTTCCTGTAGAGTACTACAGATATTTAGGGTGCTAATACCTTCCCTAGATATAACCAACCCCCGAATCCCCGAATCTCTTAAAGCGTTGTTGTCACATCGCGCAAAAGGTTCTTTCTTTCTTTAGACCTATCCTTTGGATAAATTAAAGACCGGTTGTAAAAAGAAATACGGTTCAAGTTAATTAATAGCTTGATATCAAATTTTCACCGCAACAGAAATGGCGACTTCACTGGGGATACTTTGCTTTTGCTTTTATTTTGAGGGTTCAACCTATTTTGTTTAACTAATTGCTATCTGTGAATACTTGTATATATTTGTGCTCTGATGGTTTGGGAAACTTGAAATGGTGAGACGGCACTACACCCGTGCTCAAGCGTACTTATGATAGGAAGGTGGTATATTCAAGAAGGCTTATAGGGAGTTGATTCCCGACCAAGCTGACTTGAGAAAATCACCGCTCAGTAGAGGCCCTTTTTGAGAGTTAGTATTGTCGATCGAGTATTCGTGAAAACAATGCTACTTTCTACATAGGTGCCCATGACACTGAGGACCTTTATATACCTTTTCCCCCACTATGGCTTTATTAGGATGTAGTGCGATGACTATAAGGAAGTAATTCCGAATTAGTTGATACGCGATACTACACTTGGACGAGACTCTCTTGAGAATATTATCGACCACCAAGTATTTGGGAAATTGATAATATCCGATAGATGGGTCGAGGACTCCAGGAACTCTTTTAGAACCTTGTTCTGCAGTTATGGAAACCTTAGTACATACCTTTGGGGAGGGTAGACCTTGACTCCTTGCTCATATTTTCCAAACCCGAAACCTTGTCTGTTTACTTGTGTAAATCTGTGAATATGTGATTACCTGTGTTTGTGCATTCATGCATCCATAAACATCATGTCATAAAAGTTTTATGGAACTCAGAGTCGTTTATTTATAAAATATCAGGAAAATCATGGACAACGGAAAAAAGAAAACTATAAAGTACACTTACAAAAGCCCTAATATAGATGAGATTGAAAGGTTGAGCACTCTGATCACAGATGTAGAAGGATTCAAGAGCAGGTACGGGAATTTGTTGTCTCTACTGAAAACAAGGAAGAAAATGGATTCGGGACTCCTTTCCACATTACTCCAGTTCTATGATCCACTTTATCACTGCTTCACATTTCCGGATTATCAGTTAGTGCCAACACTTGAAGAGTATTCCTGTCTGATTGGGTTACCCATCCTTGATGCATCTCCTTTTCCCGTCATGGAGAAGGACCCTAAAAAGGAAGAAATTGCTAAAGCCACACGTATCGGGTTGGTAGACATTCAGAAGAACATGGTTACTAAAGGAGGAATCTTTGGGCTGACTGCAAAATTCTTGATTGGGAAGGCTCAGTATTATGCCGATCACTTGAGTATGGATGCTTTTGAGGCTATTCTAGCCTTACTTATTTATGGGATCTTTCTTTTTCCGAGCTTTAACAACTTTGTGGATCTCAATGCCATCAAAATATTCTTGAAGAAGAATCCAGTACCTACTCTACTAGCTGATGCTTACCACTCTGTTCATCAAAGAAATCTTCACAAAGGAGGAATGATCGTCTGTTGTGTTCCGTTGTTGTATAAATGGTTCGTTTCTCATCTACCCAAAGCCCATACTTTTTGGAGCAAAGGATGGTGGTCTGAAAAGATTATGGCTCTTACTCACTCCGATATTGACTGGTACAGCCGTAGTTATGATGGGATCAAAATCATTGATAGTTGTGGAAGCTTCGGGAATGTACCTCTCCTTGGTACAAATGGGGGAATCAGCTATAACCCTGTGCTTGCTCGTCGACAATTTGGTTATCCGCTGAAAGACAAACCCTGCAGCGCTCACGTAGAAGGTATTTTCTTCACAGGAGTTTCAGAATTAAAAGATGAAATTCTCAAGGCATGGGGGCATATACACCGAAAAGGAAAAGAGGACTTGGGAAGACCTAACTGCATCTCTTTGGAACCTTATCTCCAATGGGTACGAAAGAGGGCCATTCAGTTGAAAATGCCTTATCCTCCACAAAAGCCTATGGTATTAATAGAAGAACAACCATTGATTTTCATGTCTGAGGAAGAGAAGCTGAAGATCGCTCTGAGGAAGTCACAACAGACTGAGGTATCCTGGAAGTACAAATATCAGGTTGCTATGGAAGAGAACGAGGAACTCCGCAAACAACTTCAATTGAAAGAAGAGGAAGCAGTTGCAAGCAAAAAGAGGAAGGCACAGGAAGATGCATTTTATTCCAACCATCAATCAACCCCTTGGAAAGCTATGGTAGACAAACTTATCCTTGAGAAAGCACAGGTAGAAGAAGAGCTCAGAAGAATCAAGAAGAGAGAGGATTTTCTTTTAGAGCATATTGAGTTGTAATATTAGGGTTTCTTGTAAGATGTACTAAAATCTTTTGTAATACCCTTTTTGAAAAATCAATGAAATGAAAGGATATTTTGGTAAATTTGAGTTCCATGAAACTTTTGCATTTACATTTGCATTCTTTAAATATTTACAAATAAAGCTTTTATTCCCTTGAATGTTTAAAAAATCTGCATTTTGCACGTCTACATTTCATAAGCATCGCATACGCATGTTCCTGAGTCGTGTCTCATTCCTCTGTCTTGTCTTCAGAATCACACTGAGACCTCGCCATCAGTACAACACACGAGCCCAAGCTCGGTTAAGGATGGAAGAACAGAACTTAGATGTAGACAGAATCGACAATGAACTCGGAGAGCTCCGAGGAGGCATGGGACAGATCAGGGAAGCCTTACAAGTCATCCGTGCAATGTTGGACACTCAAGCCACCGTTGTCTCTGAAATCACTGCAGAACCAATCCCGACAGCTGTTACTATTGCCAATGTGCCAACCTATGGGTTACCTCCAGGCTTTGTGCCACCGCCGAGAGTCACTCAACAGACAATTCCCTTGGGAGGTGAGATTCCACAAGTTATTCCCACCTACACTCCAGCTACAGTTCAGGTTCAAGCACGCCCCATCTTTCATAATCCACCACCGGTATACGAAGGACCCGAAGGGTATGAAGAGGAAAATGAATCACATGAGAGGTTTAGGGAGAGTGTTGAAACTATAGGGAGGAAGATCCGAGCAATGGAAGGAAATGATACCTTTGGCACTGACGCCAGAGAAATGTGTTTAGTATCTGGACTAGTAATACCACCAAAGTTCAAAATCCCAAATTTCGATCAGTACTCAGGAGCTACTTGCCCACGAGCTCACTTAATCATGTACTATAGAAGAATGGCAGCACACGTCGAAGACGACAAGTTAATGATCCATTGCTTCCAAGACAGTCTGAAAGGAGCTCCAGCAAAATAGTATCTAAGTCTATATCAGTCCAGAATCCACAGCTTTCAAGATTTGGCAGATGCATTCATGAAACATTACAAATATAATATGGATATGGTACCTGACCGAAGGCAGTTGTTGAACATGTCCCAGAAAAGCACAGAGTCATTCAAAGAATACGCTCAGCGGTGGAGAGAAACAGCATCCCAGGTAGAGCCACCCCTAAGTGAGAAGGAACTGACAAACTGGTTTGTTGACACAGTGAGACCAGAATTCTATGAGAAAATGATCAGCAGTGTGTCTGCAAGTTTTTCAGACATTGTAGCCGTGGGAGTAAGGGTAGAATTAAGGATGAAAAGCGGAAAGGTAGCCAGCAGCTCCGGCAGTTCTAACAACAGCAGTATTAAGAAGGTCAGCAGTGGGTTTCACAAGAAGAAAGAAGGTGAGACAAATGCCATAATGGGAAGAAGAATCCGTACCATGAAACCTCCATATCAGCAATATCAACCGCCTCAACAAAGTTTCTTCCAGCCAATCCAGCCTAACTATGTTCAACAGTTTCATCAACAAAGACCCATGTACCCGGTACAGTATGCCCCTCAGCAATATGTGGCAGCTGTGACCCCAGCATTCAACCATTCCACTTTAAACTATCAACATGGGTGACCAGCGCCCATGTATCAGCAAAACCAGCAAGGGCATCAACGAGCGCCCAACGCTCCACCCTTTCAACAAAATCAGCAGCAGAGGGTACCACAGCCCAGGCAACAATACCAGAACCGGAGGCCAACAACAAAACCTCCACTTCCACAAATACCAATGACGTACACTGAGTTATATCCATCTTTGGTCCAACAGGGGTTGATCACGACAAGACCACTTAATCCAGATACCACATCTCCACATTATAACCCAAATGCTCATTGTGCTTTCCATGAAGGTGCTGCCGGCCATGACTTAGAAGGTTGCTTTGCCTTAAAACATCTGGTAAGAGAGTTAATGGAGAAGAAAATCTTGTCCTTTGATGATGTACCGCCTAACGTCAAAAGTAACCCACTGCCAAACCATGGAGGGGTCAATGCCATTGAAAAGTCAGATGAAGAGATAATTAATGATGTGTCAAAAATCAGAACGCCATTGAAGACATTGCATGATAAGCTGACCAAAGCAGGGTTGTTGGGAGATGTTCATAACCAATGTGAAAAACGTACCGTTAGTTCCAGTGGATGTAATGGGATACGGGAAGATATACAAAGATTGATAAATGAGGGGATGTTACAAGTATGTGGTAAGGAAAGGAAAGAAGAGGTTTCTGTAATAGAGCCAGTTTTCGACCTATCCAGGAAAAGAGAGAAAGTTCCAGTGTTTAACAGGGGTGCCAGGCCAGTTTTCAACAGAGCTGCTATAGGTCAACCACGACCAATCGTAGTTCAGAAACCAAGACCGTTCCATTATGACAATACAAAAGCTGTCCCGTGGAAATACGATGTGACCGTGGTAGACCAAGAAACGAGAAAGATTGTTCAGACAGATAATCAGAAAGAGGTGACCAATATTGCCGGCACTAGCAAGATGACCCGCAGCGGTCGGATCTATCAGCCAAAAGAATCAGTAGCTATTCCAAAGGAAGTCATTCCTGCTGTGGTAATCAAAGAAAAAGAAGCTCCGAGCACAGAGGAAGAAAATGATGAATTTTTTAGGATTATCCGAAGAAGTGATTACAAGGTAATAGATCAGCTTCATCAGACGCCATCAAAAATATCAATCTTGTCACTCTTGATAAATTCTCCAGCTCACAGGGAAGCATTACAGAAGGTGTTGAGACAAGCACACGTCACTAAGGATATTTCGCTTGGGCAGTTTGATTCAGTAATAGCTAACATCACAGCGTGCAATACTTTAAGCTTCAGCGACGCCGAGTTACCCAAAGAAAAACGTGATCACAATCGTGCACTACACATATCCATCAAATGCCAGGAAGATACGTTGGCACGAGTACTGGTCGACACAGGATCCTCGTTAAATGTGTTACCCGCAAGATCACTGGCCAGACTAGCCTATGTCGGGGCAGAGATGAAACCAACCTCGTTAATTGTAAAAGCTTTTGATGGTTCGAGGAGGACGGTCATCGGAGAAGTAGAATTACCAATTTTGGTGGGCCCCCATGAATTTAACATTGTATTTCAGGTGATGGACATAAATCCAGCTTATAGCTGCTTACTGGGACGTCCCTGGATCCATGAAGCAGGGGCAGTAACTTCTACCCTACACCAAAGAATGAAGTTTGTGGTAAATGATAAGCTGGTGATTGTTCATGGTGAAGAAGAATTAATGGTCAGTAATCTTTCATCATTCCGGTACATTGAAGCAGAAGAGAATGCACTAGAGACATCATTCCAAGCACTAGAAATAGCAAATGCAGTGATGATAGAGGAGACGGTGGCAAAAAGTAATCCAACTTTCGCATCTGCTCAAGGCGCCAAAGCTACGCTGGAAGAAGGCACTCCCGCAGGATGGGGAGAGGTCATTGAGGTAAAGCCGAAGACGAACCGCCAGGGGTTGGGTTACAAACCAACTCAAAGTGAAGAACCGAGGCATGACAACAGCCGGCCAAAGGCTATTCAAGAAATATTTATCAGTGGCGGTTTTCAAATTAACGCCGTGGAAGGAAATCTTGAAAGTGAAGACATAGAAGCACTAGTGTATCATGACGAAGCTACTCTGAACAACTGGGAGGCTATCGAAGTTCCTGTAGTTTTTCCCGAGTTAAAGTAATTTGTTGTTTTTCTTTGTTATTTTTAAAAATCTCCATAGCCGTGCCCAAGGCTATAGGAATGTTTTGTAAGGGCCCCATGCTTTCAAAGAAATATCAATGAGAATGGACTATTTTGTTAAAAATCCTCGTGTTTGTTCCTTTACCGTCTTTTGCTTTTACTTTGAAAGAAAAATGGCAATACAAAAAACCAAAACAAAAACAATTTTCTCTTTCTCTGTGTGTGTTGCATTTGTTGATTGTGTGTTTTAATAAAGTAAACCCTTCAAACATGCAGTGATGACCATAACCCCATTGAATCCTGTGACCATGCATCTCCTCCTGACCTTGATTCACCAATTTACCAAGCTGAAGACGAGGATGAGGACTGTGAAATTCCTGATGAACTGGTAAGATTGGCCCAAAAAGAGGATGCAGAGCTTCAACCCCATAAGGAACAGGTAGAAGTTATCAACCTTGGTACCGAAGAAGATAAAAAAGAAGTCAAAATTGGGGCAGCCCTAGGGGCAGAGGTAAAACAGCAGTTAAAGGAACTCTTAAGAGAATATGTAGATGTGTTTGCTTGGTCTTATCAGGATATGCCTGGTTTGGATACAGACATAGTGGTTCACAAGTTACCACTCCGACCTGAATGCCCACCGGTTAAACAAAAACTCAGAAGAACCAGACCCGACATGGCTCTCAAAATCAGAGATGAGGTAAAAAAGCAGATTGATGCAGGCTTCCTTGCAGTGGCCAAGTATCCAGAATGGGTAGCCAACATTGTTCTTGTACCAAAGAAAGATGGAAAGGTAAGGATGTGTGTGGATTATCGAGATTTAAACAAAGCCAGTCCAAAGGACGACTTCCCTCTACCACATATTGATACTCTGGTAGATAATACAGCTCGGTTTGCAGTGTTTTCCTTTATGGACGGTTTCTCTGGTTACAATCAAATCAAAATGGATCCTGACGACATGGAAAAGACAACCTTCATCACTCCATGGGGCACCTATTGTTATAAGGTTATGCCATTCGGTTTAAGAAATGCAGGCGCAACTTATCAAAGAGCTATGGTGGCTTTGTTCCACGACATGATGCACAAAGAAATAGAAGTATATGTGGATGACATGATCGCCAAGTCTCAAAATGAAGAAGACCATCTAGAACATTTGTTGAAGTTATTCAAAAGACTCCGGAAATATCAGTTGAGGTTGAATCCTGCAAAGTGCACTTTCGGAGTCAGATCAGGAAAATTACTCGGTTTTATTGTCAGCCACAAGGGGATTAAAGTGGATCCAGACAAAGTCCGTGCCATCCAAGACATGCCAGCTCCGCGGACCGAAAATCAGGTTAGAAGCTTCCTTGGAAGGTTGAATTACATATCCAGGTTCATTTCCAATATGACCCCCACCTGTGAACCGATCTTCAAGTTGTTACGAAAGGATCAAACGGTCGTATGGAATTCTGATTGTCAAACAGCGTTCGATAAAATCAAAGGTTACCTCCAAGAACCCCCAATTTTGATACCACCCGTTCCGGGAAAGCCTCTCTTTATGTATTTGACAGTGCTTGAAAACTCAATGGGTTGCGTTCTGGGTCAACAAGACAAATCTGGACGGAAAGAACATGCCATTTATTATCTGAGCAAGAAGTTTACTGATTGCGAAAGCAGATACTCACTCCTAGAAAAGACTTGTTATGCTTTAGCATGGGCCGCTAAGCGTTTGAGGCAGTATATGATTTGTCACACCACTTTATTGATCTCGAAAATGGACCCCATAAAGTACATCTTTGAGAAACCTGCACAAACCGGAAGACTCGCCCGGTGGCATATGCTACTATCAGAATATGATATTCAATATGTGGCTCAGAAATCTATCAAAGGCAGTGTGTTATCAGAATATCTCGCAGATCAACCTGTCGAAGATTATGAACCTCTGAAGTTTGATTTTCCGGATGAAGATATCATGTTAGTAAAAGATTGTGAAGAAACAAGTTCTGACAAAGGTCAACAGACAGAGAATTGGTGGAAAATGATGTTCGACGGTTCCTCCAATTATAGCGGACATGGCGTAGGTGCAGTTTTAATGAATCCTGAAGATGGTTACACTCCGTTTACAGCCAGACTAGACTTTGATTGTACAAACAACATTGCTGAATACGAAGCATGTATCCTTGGTCTCGAAGCAGCCATTGATCTCCAAATCAAAAATCTCGAAGTCAGTGGAGACTCAGCATTGGTTATCTACCAAGTCACGGGTGAATGGGAGACAAGACATGAAAACCTGATCCCTTACAGAGCTTATATCATTGAAACGATCAAGTATTTTGACGAAATCACCTTTAAACGTGTTCCAAGAGCAGAGAATCACATTGCCGACGCCTTAGCCATGCTGGCCTCGATGTGGAAAATTAGAGATGTCAATGATGGCACACTTATCAAAATTGAACGCAAGATAGAGCCTGCTTACTGTCAAATGATTGAAGAAGAAATCGATGGCAAACCCTGGTATCATGATATAAAGAATTATCTGTTGAGACAAGAATATCCCGCAGATGCTACATCACTTGACAAGAAAACACTGAGACGATTAGCATCCAAATTCTTCCTCAGCAATGGTGTACTTTACAAAAGAAACCATGATATGGTCTTACTCAGATGTGTTAACAAAAGAGAAGCGGACTTGTTAATGAAAGATGTTCATGAAGGAATGTTTGGTACTCACGCCAACGGATACGCCATGTCCAAAAAGATCTTGAGAGCTGGTTATTATTGGTTAACTTTAGAAACCGACTGCATTCAGTACGCCAGAAAATGTCACAAATGTCAGATCTACGCGGACAAAATGCATGTGCCTCCAACACTGTTGAATGTACTGTCGTCACCATGGCCTTTCTCTATGTGGGGGATTGACATGATTGGGGCAATTGAGCTAAAAGCTTCAAATGGACACCATTTCATTCTTGTTGCCATTGACTATTTCACAAAACGGGTTGAAGTTGTATCTTACACCAATGTCACACGTCAAGTGGTGGCTTGTTTCATTAAAAAGGAGATCATCTGTCGTTACGGGATCCCAAGCAGAATTATAACAGACAACGGTACCAATCTGAACAACAAAGTTATGAAAGAATTATGTGATGACTTCAAAATAGAACACCACAACTCTTCCCCTTACCGTCCAAAGATGAATGGAGCTGTGGAAGATGCAAATAAAAACATCAAGAAGATCTTGCAGAAAATGGTTAAAACCTACAAAGATTGGCATGAAATGCTACAATTTGCCCTGCACGGATACAGAACCTCCGTCCGCACTTCCACAGGGGCAACTCCCTTTTCTCTGGTATATGGAATGGACACAGTTCTTCCCATCGAGGTCGAGATACCATCCCTCAGAGTCATCATGGAAACCAAGTTAGAAGAGGCAGAATGGATTAAAGAAAGATTTGATCAGCTGAATCTCATCGATGAAAAGCGCATGTCTGCGATGTGTCACGGCCAGTTGTATCAAAAAAGAATCAAGAGGGCGTTCGATAAAAAGGTCCGTATCAGAGAATTCCGCGAAGGAGAACTTGTGCTCAAGAAGATCTTACCAGTTCACAAAGACGCGAGAGGGAAGTGGATGCCTAATTATGATGGCCCCTTTATTGTGAAGACAGTATTCTCTAGAGGTTCACTGATCCTTACTACCATGGACGGAGAACAACTCACACACCCGATAAACTCTGACGCAGTTCGGAAATATTACGCCTAAAAAGTACCCGATAAACCGGAGAATCCAAAAGAACGGTTTATGCAAAAGTTAGGGTAGAAAAGAAAAAAGAGAAGGAAAGGAAAAAGAGAAAAGAAATCAAAAAGCTCGCTAAGTTGAAAACCCGAAAGGGCGGCTTAGGCAAAAATGAGCGTCCCGGTGGATTGAAAACCCGAAAGGGCAATCCAGGCAAAAATTAGGGACAAAGGCGTTTCGCTGCATCAGACAAAGGCGTCAACACTGCAGACTCAACAAAGATTCATCTCAACAGCTCTCGTCAGAAGCAAGGATCTTGGAGAATTCTAGTCTTTAGGGATAGTTAGGTCACAGGATTCAGTGTAACCTTATCCACTTTTGCCATTTTACTTGTAAAATTTCCATGGAATATTGCCATTGGCAAGATTTCATCCTTTAAATAAAATCAGCCTTTTGAGCCTCTCTTTCTTGTGCATATTATCAGTTCCTTATTTTCTTTGTTATGCAAAATACCGTTCGTTAATCAACGATTATTTTTGAAAGCATTAAAATCCAGATTTTTGAAAAAATATAACTTGGAAATATTTTACAAAATGTTTTAACTTGTGGAAAAACTCGAGGAAAATCATACATTCCCCGAAACTTCAGGGTAGCAGGAGTCTTGATGCACAGTCAGAATTTACATTCCCCAATGAAATGCTAGCAAGCTGAGCGACAAAGAGTCCTTTGGCCATGTATGGTTACCAAGATTAAAGATTAACCCTCAGAATTTCTTGTGATGATATGAAGGTTCCTCCCCCAGCAAAGTATTTCTGGACGTCTGAATTCACCTCAGCAAAGTCTATCTACAGGCTCTATTCCTCAGTAGGTCTTGGGTTTATTTCCCAAATCTACGTACACCCCTCATCATGGGATCAGTGTGATTCGTTTGTTCCCCGAGTCGGGGACATCTACCAATCCCCACGAAGTCTAAGTTATTACTCGCTTTGTTTTTCCAAGAACAAGCCCAGTAGTAACTGGCATCTTGTTCAAACCAATGGTTGTCGATATTCATTTGGTCGTCACCATCCATGTCCTTTTAAAGCCCAGTCGTCACTGGCATTGTCTAAATCCAATCGTCATTGGTATCTCGTTAGTAGTCACTAACAAATCCACATATAAGTCCAGTCATCACTGGCACTGTTTTAAAGTCCAATTGTCATTTGCACCTCTTGGTTTGGTTGTTACCAACCTTTTCCCGGGAAATCCAGTCATCACTGGTATTGTTCCAATTATTATTGGTATCTTGTTAGTTGTTACTAACTCTCCCCATGAAGTCCAGTCGTCACTGGCGCTGCCTAAATCCAATCGTCATTGGTATCTTGAGGTTTTAACCAATTTTTTCCCTTTTGAAACCCAGTCGTAACTGGTATCGTCGTCTAGAGTCCAATCATTACTTGGAGTCTATTTCGTTTGGTCGTTACTAATCTCCAGCTAGAAGATCTAGTAATCCCTAGCATTTTTGTATAACCAATTGTCATTGGTATTCCCCAGCATGGTCGTCACCATCTTCATTAAAAATCCAGTCATAACTGGCATTGTTTAAAACCAATCGTTATTGGTACCCTGATTTGGTCGTCACCAATCACCATTAAAAGACCAGTCGTCACTGGCATCGCTTGGAATTCTGGTCGTTACCAATTCCCCAGGAAGTCTATTTATTACCAGCATTGTGTGAACTATTTGCAAAAACTGAGGGTGTATCCCCAGTAATCCATGTTCCCGGTCAAGTCCTGGAGATCTAGTCATCACTAGTATCCTCCGTGTGTGATTAGTCTTGTTTCTAGTCCATTCCTGAAGATCCCGTTTGAACTCTTCACCATAGGAAGTTCCTCATCTGATCATCCCCAGTGAGGTTGTATCCAGTCTTTCGCTTCCCCGGTGAATCCTGATTCTCTTTTCCCGATGGTATTAATTATTCATTTCCCCAGTAGAAGTATATCCTTTTCCCCAGTGGAAGTCAATTCTTCTCCCCGGTGGAGTACCTCTGTTCCAATAAGATTGTCACCTTTATTGGATTTGTCTCTTCCCCATGTGAAGTTTCCCTGCTTACGCTATCAGTCATGTCTGAACTGTTATTTAGTTTTTCAGTACGAGTCCCCAGTGTCGAGTCCTTGTATTTGTCATCATTTGTTTTACTGTTTCTTTTATTATTATCGTTGCGTCTATGTTGTTTGCATTCAAGCATCATAAAGCATCATTTAAAGTGCATGGCATATCATAACTTGTCCTTTAGCATGACACCGGATCTAAGGGACAAAATTTTCGGTTATCTATATTTAAATACCTTTCACTGCGATTTAACGAAGATTGTCATCTCTCGTTCCCCATCTAGTGAAGATATTTAAATAGGGGCAACTGTTGTACCCCAAATTTTGACCCCTTAGATTCTCATTATCATTTTTAGAAGCATGATCATGCATTATCTAACCCAAAATCAAGTGCAAGTTTATTATTGTCAAGTTACAGATGAATCAGGGTTCTCGCACCGACAAATTCACAACAATCAAGGAATGATCAACCAATGATTTGGGCCAATTTAATCATTGAATGAAGTCAAAGATAATATCAAAGTCAAAATAGAAGTCAATTTGAAGAAATCATTTCAGAATCAAGAACAGTGCAGTCAGGAGGCCCCGATTAGGGTTTTTAACTAGTGGAAAGTCAACTGTGGTTTGACTTTGATGTTGGAAAAGGTTTTAATGGTGGGAGTGAGGTCCATGAAGTTAATATAGGCTATTAAAGACTATTCAAGAAGTGTCAAAGTCCCAGGATGTCCAGAATATCAACAGGCGACTCGATCGGCACCGATCGATCGTACGGTTGACCGAAAAGTCAACTCCTCGAATTTTGAGAATTGGAATCCAAGTTATGAATCAAAGTTGTTCCTTATGTCATAATGGACTTGCATATCAATTTTCATGATCATTGGATCAAAGATGAGAGAGTAATCGAGAAATCGGGAAATTAGGGTTTTGAAAAGGGCTAAACCGTATCTCCTTAATCGCACATCCAATTGAGTTGGTTCTAGTCTCATTTGAAAGCTCTTGACAAGTCCTAAAAAAGTCCCATGCTAGTCCACAACCAGAAAATGCATACTTTTTGAGATATAAGCAAAAACATTCCTAGAAGGGAAAATAACTTAGAAAATTTCTAAGTTATTTTCACTTTAAAAGCTAAAATCAGCCAACTTCAAGGGCATTTTTCACCTAGTTTCAAATAGAATCAAGATTTCTGGCCAACATGAAAGTTTTAGTACTATGTGAGGGCTTTCTAAATTGTACAAGAACATCTCAAGGTGAGTTATGAGCTGAGAGATACATGTGTTCAAAGTTGGTAATTTCCCATACTAGTCCCACATTGACCAATTTTGCAAAAGCACCTCTATCACTCAAGTGGATCAATTCCAACGTGACAAACTCATGCTATCTGATATATTAAGCATCTCAAGTAGGTTGGATCAAAGAAATAGCAAGGAGATAGCATAGAATTAAAGTTTGAAGTTTCATTGCCTAAGTTGAAAACTTTGACTTTTCCAAGCATGAGGTGTAAAGCAATTCTGCTCCAGCCACTTTATCAAGCCTCTAGGCTGTGTTTTCTCAGTAAAAACATCATTAAAACTTGCCCATTGGGTTAGGGAGACAGCCAAGAACCAGAAAAAGCAAGGCAAGTGGACAATTGGATGGAAATATCTTAGTTTTTTTCATGGTGAAGCAAGGTTACATAGCAAGCTCCTCACTCCATATTTCTATAAATAGGGACCTCAAACCCCTCATTTAGGACATCAACATCATTCGGAAAACCTGCTAAAAGAAGCTCTCTCATCACATCTCTCTCTCACTTACATTTTGCAAAATCACCAAAGTAGCCAAAATCACCAAAATTCAGCATTTTGCAATCATGCTACCACATTGAGCTACACATGTTCCAGCACTCAAATCTTTATCCACACATCCTAGAAATCATATATAGGAGGTGTACAAACACTTAAACCACCCAAAAATTCAAAGATTCCAAAAGTCAACTTTCCATGGAACTTCCTTTGACCAAAGTCCATAAAATACACCAAATCTTGATCCAAACACTTGCTTGAGGTTTTGATTGTTTGAACACCTCAAATATCATATATATAAGTTGTCCAAACCTTCATTGGCCACTAGAAATTGACAGAACTCATTTTGGCCTCTCATTTGAATTGCTTCTTAAAGTTCAAGTAAAGCATCACACAAGTTTGGACTTCATAAACTCTGGTTTTCTCCACACTATTGGCTTGCTCACAAAGAACTTCAACAGATCCATATAAAATTTGCCTCGATCCGATAAGCGGTTAGTGAGATACGGTATGAATCGTATTTGTGTTGATTATGTATTTTTGCCCAGCCATGGAACCAAACAAGGCATGTATATTTATGGTTTCCATTTGATTAATGGATGTAACAGCCGCCCCAGCGGTAGAGACTCGCGCGTGTATCAGTCTTGGCATGGGTTCGATCCCTTGTGATAACCCTTGCTGCCACTTTTCCTCATTTTTGTACATAAACTTCAAAAATTCGTAACTCTCTCATTTTTTATCGTTTTTCAACCGTTCTTTTTTCATTGTGTTTATTTTAATGTGTACTTTCATGTCATAATTTTATTTTCCATGTTTGATTATTTTTTCACCATGTTTGATTGTGCGCGATCCGCGCGTCAACGGTACTAACCCTATTTGGTTGCAGATGAAATTTAAAAGGTTTCCTCTTGTGTTTTCTCAGGAAAATTGATTGTTATCATGTCTATATATGTTTGTCAACATGTTAGAAATTTTACCTTGAATTATTATCATGTTTACCTCATCTATTTGTTAACAGTATTCCAGGTACGAACTGTCGTCACGGTTCTCGTACTAAATCAGCTGCTTTGATTGTCATCATTGCTTTTAACCTTTAAATATCTTTTTTCATTGGTTGTCACCATGATTATGTTTGTATAAAGTTTGTATTTCATTTTATCCCCAAGCGTTGAAGCTCGTTAGCTTTCGTCCAGTTGCCAATAATACTGTCACTCCAAAGGAAGGTCTGTCCACTTGACTGTCAATGTCTTGGACCAAAACCTCTGCTATCCCTTGACTTTATTAAGTCATTTTAATCCTAATTTAGAAACCTCTAGACTTTTCTTGAAGTCTAAGAAACCCACCCATACTAGGAGTGTTCTTCAACTAGAACCCTAGGAAAGAGTTCGTCAACTCTGTGTAAGAATCATCGTCATGATTTCTTACTTCCCCTTTTAATTTAGACTAGGGAGTTTTGTCAAACTCCGCACAAGCATTGTCATGTTTGTCCCCCTTTGAACCTTGATCATCATCAAGTGTTCTTTTCCCTCGTGAGGTGAACTACGATTGCTCTGATTCTATCCTAGTCAGGATACGTAGGCAGAAGGTGTGATACCTTTGCGAGCAAACTTAGAAAACCACTTAGGCCTTTATTTTACTTTTATTCCCAATCCTTAAACCATAGTGCACAATTCACAAACTTAGCAAGTAATTAAACAAAAGGTTCCTGTAGAGTACTACAGATATTTAGGGTGCTAATACCTTCCCTAGATATAACCAACCCCCGAATCCCCGAATCTCTTAAAGCGTTGTTGTCACATCGCGCAAAAGGTTCTTTCTTTCTTTAGACCTATCCTTTGGATAAATTAAAGACCGGTTGTAAAAAGAAATACGGTTCAAGTTAATTAATAGCTTGATATCAAATTTTCACCGCAACAAGAGGCATTGGTTATGTTCCACCAAAGAACTCTATGTTAAAATCTAAACCTAAAGAAATGGTGATAAAACCAAAATCTCTCTATTCTCATTTTACTTATGGTCACACACATGGCACATATTTTGCACAGAAACTCTGGGTTGATAAAACCTATGGGAAAACTAACCATAACGGACCCAAGAAGATGTGGGTACCTAAAAACAAAATAATTTATGTTGCAGATATCCTTGGGAACAAAATTGAGACATCAGTCATAGTACCTGGACTCTGGGTGCTCTCGACACATGAAGGGAAGAAGGCATGTATTCTAAGAGACGGAACTTAAGTTTGGTGGCTCTGTAGATTTTGGAGGAAATCAAAAGGGTAATAAAATTGGTACAAGAAAAATAGGTAACAGTTCCCATCCCTCTATTACTAATGTTTTATTAGTTGAAGGTATAATGCACAATCTCTTGTCCATAAGTTAATTAAGTGACAATGGTTATGACATTATCTTCAATAAAAACTCCTAAAAAGCTGTGAGTCAAAAAGATGGCTTTGTACTCTTCAATGGTAAGAGGAAAAACAACATTTATAAAATCAATCTTTCTGATTTAGAAAAACAAAATGTAAAATGCCTTATGCCAGTGAATGAAAGACCAATGGATTTGGCATAGACCGTTGGGTCATGTTAGCATGAGAAGAATCTCAAAGCTCAATAAGCTCAACTTAGTCAAAGGCCTTCCAAATCAGAAGTTTTCTTCAGATGCTCTTTGTGATGGATGACAAAAAGCAAGTTTTCTAAAACTTCTTTTAATTCTAAGAATGTTGTTTCCATATCTAGGCCTTTGGAACTCTTGCATATTGATCTGTTAAGGCCAGTTAACACAACTTCAATAATGGGAAAGAGGTATGTCATTGTATATGACTACAACAGATGGACATGGTTAAAGTTTTTAAGACACAAGGATGAGTCATATTATGTGTTTACTACCTTCTGTTCTCAAGTGCAAAATGAAAAAGGTTCAACCATTGTTATATTTAGAAGTTATCATGGTGGTGAATTTAAAAATAAACATTTTGAGAATCTTTTTAAAGATAATGAAATCTCTCATTATTTCTCATGTCCTATAACTTCTCAGCATAATGGAGTTATAGAGAGAAAAAACTGTAATTTGAAAGAGATAGCTAGAACCATGACCAATGAGATAAATATTTCTAAGCATTTCTAGACAGAATCAGAGGATAATACATGTTACATTCAAAATAAGACATCTATAAGACCTATTTTTGGTAAGAATCCTTATGAATTGTGTAAGAATATAAAGCCAAACATCTCTTATTTTCATCCATTTGGTTGTATTTGTTTTATGCTTAATACTAAAGAAAACCTGAACAAGTTTGATTCGAACGCTCAAAAGTGTATCATGTTAGGGTATTTTGAACACTCAAAAGGCTACAAAGTATATAACACTGAAACCAATATTGTTGAGGAATAAATCATGTATTCAAAATATAAAGGCAAGGACTTTGAGGTTAAAGACTCCGAAAGTGCTCAACATGAAGCTGATCAGTAAAAACCAAAACTTTCTAATAAACTAGTACCTTTGAAAAGTACATGCAAAGACTATCTCATTCTGAAGATCTGATTTTAGGTTACAAGGTAGAACCTCTCAGAACCAGATCATCATTCAGACAAGATGAAGAGACGCTTTTGGGTCTGGTGTATGTAACAGAACCAACATCCATTGGTGAAGCTCTAATAGACTCAGAATAGATATTGGATATGCAAGAAGAACTGAATTAGTTCACATGAAATAATGTGTGAGATCTAGTGCTAATACCCAAAGGAAAACACGTCATTGGAACTAAGTGGATTTTCATAAACAAATTAAATGAGGAAGGAGAAATGGTAAGAAAGAAAGCCAGACTTATTGCACAAGCTATAGTCAACAATAAGGGATTGGCTATATTGAAACCTTTGCACCAGTGGTCAGGTTAAAATCTATATGTCTCTTAACTTCTTTTGTAATTAACTATGATATTGTTTTATATCAATGGACGCTAAAATCAAATTTCTGAATGGTTACATAATAGAAGAAATGTATGTTCATCAACCTCCCTGATTTCAAAGTAATAAAAATCCTGATTTTGTCTACAAACTTAAGAATTATTTGTATGGTTTGAAACAAGCTCCCAAAGATTGGTATGAAAGACTCAACAATTTTCTTCTGAAAAATGGATTTACTAGAGGAAAGTTTGACACAAATTTGTTATGTAAATCATGTTAAAACACAGATTGGTTCTTAGTTATATCTCTATGTTTTGATGATAACACTTACGAAATTTTGTATTAAGAAATTATATACTCTAAATTTGTTCAAGTATTTTTGCTGCAGATATTAAATTTAACATTCTTCTGAAAGCAAAAATGGATCTGAACGTTGAACTACGCAAGACTCTGAAGCGTCAGAAGCATCTCTTAGAAGACTCTGAGTGCTGCCTACAGAAGGATCTGATGCAGAAGCTACAGAATCATCTGAAGCATAGACCGAAGACTTTGTATGAAGAGTTTCAAGCACTATTTTTCAGAAGACTCTGATAGTACTGTACGCTGCATGTACTGAGGATCTGATCTCTAAACTCTGCTCTAATGAATCTCACGCTGAAGCACACTTGCTGCAACACTCTGATACATCAAACTCTGAAGACATCAAGACTCTGATCACTCAAGGCTCTGATGTTAATTGTTGTGAATTAGAAACTTGTTGAAGAAGATTATTTGAAGTTATATCCGTTGGTTATGCCAAACGACTCTTTCCTCTTTATGCTAGACACAAGAACTTAGGAAAAAAGGATTTCTCTGAACGTTCTACTTCTAGAAAAGGTCAAGTGATGTGAAGACAAAAGGTTACAGCTACTTTGCAGTACACGGTCTTCAAGCTTTCAACGTCTTGGATTTCTAAGTCTATAAAAGCAAGCCTTCAACAAATTTCTTCAGTTGACGAATATAGACGAACATTGATATACTTTGACAAAAATTCATTGAAAAGCTCTCATACATATTATTATTATTTGCTGAATTTATTTCATAAGTTCTTAAATTTAAGTGTAAATCACAGTTGTGATACAGCTTTCTTAGAAGCATTTAAACACTTGTTTAGTTTTACATTTGATTGTAAAAGTTCCTTGAGAAGACCAAGTTGTGGTCAGTAGTTCTTGAGAAGACTAAGAACAGTTGTTCTTAGTGGTTGTTATTGTAATCAGTTTGGTTATAGTGGATTAAGTCTTTGTGGAGAAAGGAAAATCACTCTTGATAGGGTGGACTGGATTAGTTGAGTTCAACGAACCAGGATAAAAATATTTGTGTTTTTATTGCCATAATATTTTCTAAATCCTTATTCAACCCCCCCCCCCCCCCCTTCTAAGTATTTTCTCACCTTCAGTTGGCATCAGAGCTCCGGTTCTGTGTGTGCTATCACTTCACCGTGAGCAGAAAAGATCCAGTTGAGAAAACTTTGATATATATTCTTGGTTGATAGTATGGTTGAAGCTTCAACATCTAACAGCAACAATAGATATGAAGAAAGGGATAGAATCAGCACAAAACCCCCTATGTTTGATGGGGAGAAGTTTGACTATTGGAAGGACAGAATAGAAAGTTTCTTCCTTGGTTATGATGCTGATCTATGGGACTTAGTCATTGATGGTTACGTTCACCCCACTGATGGGGATGGCAAGAAAATTGATAGAAAATCTATGACTGAAGCCTAGAAGAAGGAGTTCAGAAATCATCACAAAGCTAGAACAATCTTATTAAATGATATATCTCATACTGAGTATGAGAAGATTACCAACAGAGAAACTGCATTTGATTTGTTTGAGTCTTTGAAGATGACACATGAAGGGAACTCACAAGTTAAAGAGACCAAGGCTCTGGCGCTGATCCAGAAGTATGAAGCCTTTAAAATGGAAGAATCTGAATCTATAGAAACTATGTTCTCTAGATTCTAGATCCTCACAGCTGGATTAAAAGTGCTGGACAAAGGCTATTCAACTGTTGATCATGTGAAGAAGATCATCAGAAGCTTGCCTATCAGATGGACACCTATGGTCACTGCTCTGAAGCTAGAAAAGGATCTGAACAAGATCACATTGGAAGAACTGATCAACTCTCTGAGAAGCCATGAAATTAAACTTGAAGAAGACGAGCCTCAAAAGAAAGGTAAGTCAATTGCTTTAAAATCTAACAAATCTGTTAAAGCATTGCAGGTGTTAGAAGAAAGTTCTGAAGAGTCTTCTTCTGAAGAAGAAGATGAACTGTCCTTTCTTTCTAGAAGGATAAACAAACTCTGGAAGCACAAATAGAGGAAGTTCAAGAACTCCAAGAAGCCAGATCAATACAAAGAGTCCTCTGGACACAAAAGATCTGGAAAGAAGGAGGTTGTTTGATATGAATGCAAGGAACCTAGGCACTACAAAAATGAATGCCCAAAGCTTCAAAAGGAGAAGCCAAGAAGGAAGCCTGAGCATAAAAAGAAAGTTCTGATGGCTATATGGGATGATTCAGATGCATCTGAATCTTCATCAGAGTCAGAAAAAGAATGCACCAACATGGCACTGATGGCTGGAGTAGAAGATCAGGATGAAGGATCATCTGGATCTGACTCTGATTCTGAATCTGACTCGGAAGAGGTACTTTATGATCTCTCTAGGGAAGAAATTATTAAAGTTTTATCAGAAGTCCTGAAAAACTATAATCAGATTAAGCTCAAATGCAAGAAGCTTAAATGCAATCTTGAATCTGAGAATAGTCTGTTAAATTCAGAAGTTGCTGAGCTCAAAGAAAATAATTTGAAAATGAAAAACAATTTTGAAAAAGCTCAACAAGACTCTGAATCTGAAACTAAGTCAAAATGCAAAAATATTTTAGAAGAATATGACTTCAGTTTTCAGAAGTTTCTAGCTAAAAGCATAGATAGAAGCAAGATGGCTTCAATGATCTATGGAGTTAGCATAAACAACAGGAAAGGAATTGGATATGAATCTTCCTCTGGAAAGAATTTAAATCCAATGCTTGTTGATAAACTTATCATTAAGAAGACTCCCTTATATTCTCATTTTAAGTTTGGTCATCTGAATGATATTAAACACACACGTTCTGATCAGAACGTTCCTGTGTTTAAACCAAAAGTTAGTCAGAACAAAACTGTTGTAAAAAGACAGAAGTTCAGAAAAACTTTTAAGGCAACTAACCAAAAAGGTCCCAAAAAGATCTGGGTACCTAAGGATAAGATAATACCTGTTGCAGATGTATTTAGCAGCAAAGTCAAGACGCCAGTCATGGTACCTCGACTCTGGCTGCTCACGTCACATGACGGGAGAAAGGTTTATATTCCAAAGCCTGGAGCTTAAATATGGAGGAGACGTGAAGTTTGGAGGGAATCAGAAGGGCAAGATTATTGGCTCTGGTACTATTGACAATGATAACCTTCCCTCTATATCTAATGTTTTACTTGTAGAAGGATTAAAGCATAATCTATTGTCCATAAGTCAATTTAGTGATAATGGTTATGACATAATCTTTAATAAAAAATGTTGCAAAGCTGTTAGTCAGAAGGATGGCTCAATCCTATTTAATGGAAAGAGGAAGAACAACATTTATAAAATCAATCTTTCAGAACTTAAGGTTCAAAATGTTAAATGCCTTATGTCTGTTAATGATGAGCAATGGGTCTGGCACAGAAGACTGGGACATATTAATATGAGATGTATATCTCAGATTAATAAACTCAATTTGGTCAGAGGACTTCCTAAGTTGAAGTTCAACTCAGATGCTCTTTGTGAAGCATGTCAAAAAGGAAAATTTTCAAAATATTCTTTTAAAACTAAGAATGTTGTTTCAACTTCAAGACCATTAGAGTTACTTCACATTGATCTGTTTGGACCAGTGAAAACTGCATCCATCAGAGGCAAGAAGTATGGGTTAGTCATTGTTGATGACTATAGCAGATGGACTTGGGTGAAATTCCTAAAACACAAGGATGAGTCACATTCTGTGTTCTTTGACTTCTGCAAACAAGTCCAGAATGAAAAAGATTTTAAAATTGTTAAAGTCAGAAGTGATCATGGTGGAGAATTTGAAAACAAATATTTTGAAAAATATTTTAATGAAAATGGCATTGCTCATGATTTCTCCTGCCCTAGAACTCCACAACAGTATGGAGTTGTAGAGAGGAAAAACAGAACATTGCAAGAAGTGGCCAGAACCATGATCAACGAGACTAATCTGGCAAAGCATTTTTGGGCAGAAGCAATAAACACAGCTTGTTACATTCAAAACAGAGTGTCTGTAAGACCTCTTCTGGGAAAGACTCCCTATGAATTATGGAGGAACAGAAAGCCCAACATTTCTTATTTTCATCCTTTTGGATGTATATGTTATATGTTGAACACTAAAGAGAATCTAAACAAGTTTGATTCTAAAGCAAAAAAGTGTTTCATGCTTGGGTGTTTTGAACGCTCTAAAGGCTGCAAAGTATACAATACTGAAACACAGATTGTGGAGGAATCTATACATGTTAGATTTGATGATAAGCTTGGCATTCAAAAGCCAAAGCAGTTTGAAAGTTCTATAGATAGAGAAGTAATCCTCACAGACTCTGAAGGCTCAGAGGCAAAAAAGGTTCAAGTGAAAGATCCAGAAGCAACGCCAGATGGAATTCCTTTAGCTTCTCAAATGAACAACTTGAATATTTCTGAAGAATCAAATGTTAGAGGATCATCTTCCAGAATCAAGGCCTCTCACCCAGAGGATGTGATCATTGGAAAGAAGGATGACCCTATAAGAACAAGATCCTACCTCAGATCATCTGAAGCGTCATTATTTGGTTTGGTGTCAGTTATTGAACCAACTTCTGTGAATGAAGCTCTGCAAGACAATGACTGGATAATTGCCATGCAAGAAGAGCTCAATCAATTCACAAGAAATGACGTTTGGGATTTGGTTCCAAGACCAAAAGGATTCAACATAATTGGAACTAAATGGGTCTTCAGAAACAAGTTGAATGAAAAAGGAGAAGTTGAAAGAAACAAAGCAAGGCTTGTTGCTCAAGGTTATAGCCAGCAAGAAGGAATTGACTACATAGAGACTTATGCTCTTGTGGCCAGGTTAGAGTCTATTCGTTTACTCATTTCTTTTGCTGCACAAAATAACATCACTCTATATCAGATGGATGTTAAGAGTGCCTTCTTAAATGGGATTATAGAAGAGGAAGTATATGTTCACCAACCTCCTGGTTTTGAAAGTGAAAATTTTCCAAAACATGTTTTTAAACTTAAGAAATCTCTTTATGGTTTAAAACAAGCTCCTAGAGCTTGGTATGAGAGATTAAGTAATTTTCTTCTGGAGAATAATTTTATCAGAGGCAAAGTGGATACAACTCTCTTCTGTAAAACATTTAAGAAAGATCTGTTAATTTGTCAAATATATGTGGATGATATTATATTTGGATCTACAAATGTTACGCTGGGAAAGGAGTTTGCTCAATGTATGCAGGCTGAATTTGAGATGAGCATGATGGGAGAATTGAGATTCTTTCTGGGAATTCAAGTCAACCAGACTCCAGATTGCACTTAGATTCATCAGACCAAATATGTTAAAGAGCTTCTGAAGAAGTTTAACATGACTGATAGTAAGATGGCAAAGACTCATATGCATCTAACAAGCACTCTTGGTAAGAAAGAGGTAAGTAAGAAAGTAGATCAGAAACTCTACAGAGGTATGATTGGATCTCTTCTCTACTTAACTGCTTCTAGACCTGGCATTTTATTCAGTGTATGCTTGTGTGCAAGATTCCAATCAGATCCTAGAGAATCATACTTAACAACTGTTAAGAGGATTCTAAGGTATCTGAAAGGTACTTCTAATGTGGGTTTGTGTTACAGAAAATCTGATGAGTTTAAACTAGTTGGATTCTGTGATGCTGATTACGCTGGAGACAGAGTTGAAAGAAAAAGTACTTCTGGAAGTTGTCAATTTCTGGGAAGAAATATAATCTCCTGGTACAGCAAGAAACAACCTACAATTGCTCTATCAACTACAGAGGCAGAGTATATTGTTGCTGCTGGATGTAGTACACAGATGCTCTAGATGAAAAGTCAGCTAGAAGACTATCAGATCTTTGAGAGTAATATTTCTATATTCTGTGATAATACTTCTGCTATATGCTTGTCTAAAAATCCAATTTTACACTCTAAGGCTAAGCATATAGAAATTAAACATCACTTCGTCAGAGACTATGTTCAGAAGGGTATTATAAAATTAGACTTTGTTGATACAGATCATCAATGGGCTGATATTTTCATGAAACCCCTTGCTGAAGATAGGTTCAAGTCTATTCTGAAAAATATTGGTATGGAATTTTGTCCAGAATAATATTTATCAGAAGCAACCTTCTCAGATGCAAAATGTTTAAGCTCTGAAGTATTTCACCTGTCATTCATTTTATTTCTTGAATTATTATTTCTGTGTGTATCTGAACTAACAAGTCTCAGAGGATCTGAACGTTGGCTAACGTTTCATTTCTCAAGAGTTTTCAGAAGCACATGCAAGCAAACACGTGTCACTCTAGAATCTGAAAAGATGGAGTGCACCATACTGAAGAGACGTTTGAGGTATTGTTTGAATAGTTGGTTTCTTGGTTTTCCCCCCAAATGTCAGAATCATAAATGCTTTGAAATGATTAATTTCTTTTTATTAAATGCTATTAAATGTTAAATGAGAACATGTTGAATGTGTGACCGTTTGTGTGCCCTAATTTTCTCTATAAATTCCACAAATCTCAACATTTCACACTTTTCACTCTCACAAACACGCTTATGCATTTCTGCTTGCTCTTTAGCCTTCATCTAAACCCTAAACCTTCATCATCTTCTTCAATGGCCACTTCATCTTCAACCTCAGCTCAGTTCCAGTCTTCAATGGCTGTTGTTTCTTCATCAAACATGGGTGCTTCCCCTTTTAAGGAACCTGAGAGAGCTCTTTTAACACCAGCTGATAAGCTTGAAGTTTTATGTGAATCAATGGTGGAATTTGACTCCTTAGCTGATAATGGTTTTGACTTAAGTCCTATCGTTGATGCTCAAGGCTGGGTGAAGTACTTTGATAGATTGTTTGGACCAGTTTATCCACACTTAGTGAAAGAATTCTGGATTCACGCATCTGTCTACCCAAAGTTCATAATCTCTTCTGTTCTAGGAAAAAAGATTATAATCACTGAAGATCTGATCAGAAAACTCATTGGGTATGAGGAAACTGATGGAGTTTCTCATCTGCCAGTTGGGTGTGTTGAAATGGATGAAGTTTATGCTGAAGTTATTTCATCTGGACAAGCCTCCAACAAGTTCAAGGATCTGAAACCTGAGTACAAGATCTGGGCCAAGATTTTTCTGGGCTGCATCAACCATAGAAAATCCACAAACTCTCTAGATTATGTTAACAATGAACAGATTTACTTCATGTACTGCTTGAGCCAGAGTACTAAAGTGGATCTACCATACATTCTCTTCATGCATCTGTGGAATCACATTAATGCATCCAGAGAATCTGTCAAGACTAAGGGTCAGAAGATCAGAACTTGGATAGCTTTTGGAAGATTAATCTCAAATATTCTGACGGAGAATGGTCTGGTAGCTTCTCTGCATGAAGCTGGAGTGAAAGAAGAACTTGCTTCAATTGTTGGTAAACCTTTGAATGGGAAGAGTCTCCAAAGGCTAAGAGTTGTGGATGAACTCACAGCTGCTCCTAAAAAGCTGAATATTGCTGAAGTCAGTCAGAGGAGGATTCCAATAAAAGACTTTCCTATTTTTGGTGCTGAGGAACCTAGAGATGCAATTCTTACGTACATTTAGATGTGCAAGGCAGATGGAACACCTATACATGCTGATATTCTACTACGTGCAAGAGAACCAGTCCCAGATGTTTATGAGGAGAATATGAAGAAAAGAAGACAGTTAGAGGTAGAAGAAGCTGCTGAACTGAAGAAACAAAAAGTTGCTGAAAAACCACAGAAGCAAATGAAGAGAAAAGCTTCTGGAGAAGCTCCTTCTGTTCCTACCAAACGCATCAAGATAAGAGGTACTAAAAAATCCTTACCTTCTATTTCTGAAATTGCAGTAGATTTATCAACAGTTAGTTCTATTCCTGAACCCCCTTCTTCTCAAACTCAAACCATTCATGTACCATCTCAATCATCTATGCAACCACCTCCATCCTCAACACAAAATGCATCTGACACAATACCATTACAATCATCTCACATTCCTTCATTAGAACCACAAACAACAAAACTAGCAGAACCAACTCCAACACCTCAAGAACCTTCTCCACAACAACCTGAAATTCAACAAACTTTTGTACCTGAACCAATACCTTCTGAACCCATTGTATCTGAACCACCAAAATCTATACCTTCCAATCCACAACCTAATCCTCAACCAGAACAAACCAAACCTACTGAATCAAATGTACCTGATTCTGAGGTTCTGGACATCCAACCCCTCAAAATTATGTTTGACATATCTTCCACATCCTGTCACTCATCTACCTCATCTGATTCATCTGAATCTGATGTTCATCCAGATGTTAGCTCACCCCCTCCCTCATAGGATATGAACCTAAACAACCAGATCCACCTATTTCATCTGATGTTGTCATTCCTAAACCCACTCCAAAGCCTAAACCCAGAACATCTAAGTTTGTTTCATTTGCATCCTTTAAACCACATCCCTCTGATCCCCTTCCTTCTGGTCTAAAACTTAAAAACTTTTATACCAGAATAGAAGCAACAGACCCTCTAACTCCATACAAACCTAGTTCTTCAACTATTCTACCATCTGTACTTCAAACCTACCTAAAAGAACTACCAAATATCATATCATTAGAACCTCTGCTGTATGATAAATCTGTTTTTATTCCCTACACTTCCACAACATTTGATGTCATTCCCTCTGCATCAAGTGTTAAACCATTTCTGTTTCACACCACATCTAGATTCAAAACCTCTACTTCATCATCTGACCTTCCATCTTTTCCTTCTTATCCTCGTCCTCTGTTTATTATTCCAACTTTCACCATACCACCTCCACCAAAGCAAATCAAACCATCAACTCTTGAAGCCTTTCTTAAACCAAAATCTAGGCTAAATGTTGATATTCTATTTGCTAATTTTATGAAAGAAATAAGGATGAATTTAGGCTCTGTGAAGAAGAGATGCCTATCAACCATGAATGTAAATGAATATGATGCTATTTGGAATAGCTTCATCTCCAGATTCAATATTGTTGCTTCAAATCTGAAGAGTGTTTGCTCTGATGATGCGAAGATAAGATTTGCTGAGACTGCCAGAACCATGCTATAGAATATGAAAAGATCTGCACCTTTGCTTCTTGAGGATGTACCTTCACCTTCTGGAGTATCTACTACATAAACTATTGAAGGATCTGCTTCTGAAGTCATTCTGGAAGAGAATCCTTTGGCTCTGACAATTATGGACAAACCTTCTGCATCTATGGCTCCAGACTCTACAACTCTCATGGTTATTGACTATGCTCCTACATCATAATCTTCTCCATCTACTTCTTATGAGATCAAGAAAGAGAACCCGGAATTAGAAGATAAGATTGTTGTGCTGGAAGCTGGTCAATCTGAGATCAAGTCCTGGATGGCAAGGCAAGATCAGAAGACTGAGAATATTGAAAAATGGATGTCAAAGCAAGAACAATCTTCATCTGAGATCACTCACCTTCTGAAGATGTTTCTCTTAAAACAACCCTAGATTTATGTTTTCTTTATCTAATGTTTGAGCACTTGTTTTATATTTCTAATCTGATGTTTTGTCTGTTCTATCTGAATATTTGTATGAATGAATGAATCTGAATGTTTTCTCTACATGAATGTATCTTTTCTCTCTGTTTCCTTTTATTTGTCTTTACAAGTTTTTTCTTTTTGATTATGACAAAAAGGGGGAGAAAATGAAATTCTGACTGTTCAAATAAACTTTACCTGAATGGAATTCAGACATATCAATTTATAACTAACGTGAATTTTTAGTATTTCAGAACTATATTGATAAATCTGACAAAATTCATTAAAGTAACTCTGAGATCCCCATATCAAGTTTTAACCAATCAGGCTCTGATTCTGAAACGTTCATCCAAATCAAGCTCTAATTTTTGAACTTTCAAGCTCTGATTCTGAAAAGAATACTCATGCAAAAAGGGAAGTTTCTATTCTTTCTTAGTATTAAATTCAGGGGGAGATTCATAATCTCAAGGGGAGTTATAATTATCTCTTTATTAAACAAAATTTCTTATGTTTTTGTCATCATCAAAAAGGGGGAGATTGTTAGTACACAGATTGGTGGTTCTTAGTTATATCTCTATGTTTTGATGATAACACTTACGAAATTTTGTATTAAGAAATTATATACTCTAGATTTGTTCAAGTATTTTTGCTGCAGATATTAAATTTAACATTCTTCTGAAAGCAAAAATGGATCTGAACATTGAACTACGCAAGGCTCTAAAGCGTCAGAAGCATCTCTTAGAAGACTCTGAGCGCTGCCTACAGAAGGATCTGAAGTAGAAGCTACAGAATCATCTGAAGCGTATACTGAAGACTTTGTATGAAGAGTTTCAAGCACTGTTTTTCAGAAGACTCTGATAGTACTGTACGCTGCATGTACTGAGGATCTGATCTCTAAACTCTGCTCTAATGAATCTCACGCTAAAGCACACTTGCTGCAACACTCTGATACAACAAACTCTGAAGACATCAAGACTCTGATCACTCAAGGCTCTGATATTAATTGTTGTGAATTAGAAACTTGTTGAAGAAGATTATTTGAAGTTATATCCGTTGGTTATGCCAAACGCCTCTTTCCTCTTTTATGCTAGACACAAGAACTCAGGCAAAAAGGATTTCTCTGAACGTTCTACTTCTAGGAAAGGTCAAGTGATATGAAGACAAAAGGTTACAGCTGTTAGACTATGGCACAGATCTAGAAGGGGGTTGAATAGATCCCAATTAAAAATTTGAGTCGGTGCTACCAATTAAAAATTGGTTTTGAAAATTTGTTTTAAGTGCGGAAGCGGCCGAGGAAAATATAGTTTAAAACGAACGGTTATTGGAAAACCGGATATGCGATAAGCCTTTGGATTAATGACAATATGGAAAAGAGAATCACAACACTAATCACACTTATCAATGATTTAATTCACTTGTTAGGATTCCTAGTTCCAATGATTTAAAGAGCAAACCAAAACTAGATACACAAGTAAGATAATTTTGGTTTAGGCAATTTGTCAAACACTTGGTATGCAAAAACACTCCAAGTGATATTTATGTTGAGTAAGTGATTCCAACTAGCCTAGTACAATGTCTTATTGTACTTTGGATTCAAAAACAGAGTTTTAACCTCTTACTCAATTGATATCACAGTTTGACAATAGTGCTTATACAAAAATCACTTATTTTTAAGCTAAAACGAAAATGCTGAAAAATAGAGAAGACAAGTATTTGGTGAGGCAGTTCCCCCGTCGTCCTCGCTTCGGGGTACGTCTGCCCTCAATTCTAAAACTAGAATTGAGATAAATTTAATAGATATCACATGTTGAATGTAACAGTTTATACAAGGATTGAACAGCAAATATACAACAGAATTCTTAATATGTTGAATGTTGCTTCCACTCCTTGCCCCTTGATTCAAGATGAATCAAGTCCTTTGATCGTTGTTGATAGACCTCCGATTCCAGCCACCTTATTGAATAACCCTTAGTTGTTCAAACCTTCGGCCCCGACTGATCTCAACTACAACGAATCGAACCCGAGATCTTCCCTTCAATATCACTGAATCTGCTACTAGACTGTTGAAGAACATCTCTTCACAATCACCTTTGCTCAGTTGACCCTTGATGAAGAATCTCGTCCAAAAACCCCCAAAATTCAAACCAATCTTGGAGGAAAAACCCTAACGGTTTTATTCAAGAAATAACCTGTCACAAGCTTCAACTCGAACTAGATTACCCAATCTAAGCTTCGAACCTTATCACCTTTAATCACTCACAATGCACTTCAAAAATGGTTGTGTGTAATTGATGTGTTGTGAGATGTTGAAGATGAAGATGATGAATCTTGGACACCTATTTCACTCTTTCTTATTCTTGAACACATGAATCAGTTTTTATCAAAATGTTTTAAATGACATAAGTGGTTGAACTTGTATATATAGTACCAGACCAACCAAAGACATAACAGCTTTTCAAATAATAGAGGGAATCACTTAAAAACTGCATTTCCGCGCGAACGGTCGACCACAGCAGGTCTGTGCGTCGACGCATAGCCTGCACTTTAAGGAATTCTGCAAAATGTATCAGTATGCGTCGACCATACACTAGGCGTGCGCTGACCCACTGAAGAGTAATTTCTTCATGCGCCGACCCTGCGGTCGACTCAAACCTTCATGCGCTGACCAGTGGAAAAATACACTGATGTATGCGTCGACCCTATGGTCGACTCATATCCTGCAAACCTGCAAAAATTAAAATTCTTGTGGTTTTTCATGCCTTTTGTCACGACCATATTTTATCTACACATATTATATTAATTATAACAGTTTTTAGACAAATGTAAAAGGATACGGTAGGTGATATGTTGCATTTGTTTGGTAGAGTTGGAATTTACACTTGCCAATTCATCCATGGTTGTAATTCGTCATCATCGAAACCTATATCGAGTGATGTCTTGCAAACTCGTGTGATGTGTGGCGATTTGCCTTCATATTCTCCCTCTTTTTGATGATGACAACCTGTATACAACCAAAACTACCAAAAACACAACAATATGCAATGTATACACAAACTCCCCCTTTCTTTTGTAATTTGAGGCTGCAAAACAAACAACCATTAACTGTTGTGAACATCTTGGCTTGGCTTTGGTACTTGCTACATGTTCTTCTCCCCCTTTGACAACATCAAAAATAGAAAGAGAAATTGTCAATTAACAAAAACATACAGTAGGTGATAGTTAGTCAATTTCCAAACTTCACACATAAGAGTGATAATGAACAAAAGCTGGAATTAATAGATAACGAAGTGAATACATGCAAATGGGCGAAATATTCAGACAAACATAACACGAAATAACAGAAAATACACAGTGAAAAATGCAACTATGTAACTAATATCCCCGGCCCCGACCTCGGCCCCTCCCCCGGTATGCAACATCTGGATTGCGGTGAGGATCCGAGAAGTCCACAAATGCTTCCACGGGCATGTTGAGGTGATGGAGACTGTCAGTGATTTCCATGTCTTGCCTCTCATTGGATGCAATGAGAGCTTCAAAGAGGGCATCTATCCTAGTTGAAAATGAATTTAACTGTTCATTTTGAGTATGAAGCTCAACTCGGATCTATTCCATCCGCGCATCTTGACTCCTCATAAAGGTCTGTTGATCTAACTACATAGACTGCAACATATTAAGTATTTCAGAGTTGTCCGATGGTGGAGGAGATAATGGGTACTGAGGAGGTTGATGATCTTGCGGATAGCCATGGTATGGATCATAGAATCTACCCAGGGCGGTCCAGCCTATGTACTGCCACTCACCCCATCCCTGATTTGTGTAACCTTCTTCCTGTTCTTCAGATGGAGCTGAATGCTGGAGCCAATCAGTATTTGGAATCTCATGTTGAACCGGCGATTGATAGTGGTCTTGCATCTCGCATACGGGTTCTTGTACCTCTTCCGCTGCATTTTCTTCATCATCTTCATGTTCATCTTGTTCTTCGCTTTCCTATTCAGAACTTTCATCAGAGTCATGAGTCACCCGAGGAATGTTTGCTCGACGGACAAACTTGTATGTTTGTCGTTCATCACACCAAAAATATCCCATCATGGCGAAGGTTTTGGTACTGAATTCTTTGTCAGAGGATACTGAAACATAAGGAAACGATGGATATACAACATTTGCTGCGGTGAGAACCTCCGAAATAAATGACCCATAAGCTAGAGCAGTGCCTCGACCTGAATCTCTCAGAGCAAAAATCCTGGTTGCAACATAATATGGCCAGTTTATTTTGATCTTATGTTTCAAAATATAGATGAGATGTACCTCAGCTTGTTCGACTTGGGACAGGCCACCTTTTTTCGACCGTAAGATGCGAGCGACGATCCACTGAAGGATGCGCTCCCCTGTTTGGAGTTTGCCTGCCGTAACCGTTCTAGGAAAGGCATCACTATTAACAATAGCATCCGAATAGGGTCTTTTGAGCATGTCATTCAGAGCACTCTTAAACTCGTATCCTGGCACAGTGCGAGAGTCCGTTACCTCATGAAGAGGTTGTGCGTCAGTAACTACAGTCAAATCAAAATACTTATTCCAGACTTCAGAATTGACGTTTACCAGTTTATTGCCGACAGAGGTGTAGAAATATTGACTTTGAAAGTTGTCACGCAGGCTAGTGTAGAACACCCGGACTAAATCCTCATTGTATTTTGTGTTGCACTCCAGAAAGTTGAAAAACCTTTGAAACTCCAGCAGAGACATAATTTGGGTGAGATGCATGTGCTTCGTCGTTGCCTTGTAGAATGCATGTTGCGGAACAACTGCTCTCTTGCTGATATTCTTGTTGAAGTTGTCAACAGCAGGTGGTGGAACTAGTGAGATAGCAGTAACAGGTACTGAAGCGGATGTTGAGGCCCTTGTTCTCTTTCTAGTATTTTTGCGAAATAGAGAAGCCATTGATGATGATTTTTGGAGATTTTGTAGAGGTTAACTGCAATGCCTTTGGAGAGGGTAGTTGGAGATGAGTTTGGAGAAGATGAGAACTATCCCTTTTTATAGAAGAAGGTTTAGGGTTTTGGTAAGAGGGAGGAGACAAGGGGACACAATAGATGACTAGATGCAAGTTACAAGAAAATGCACTTTCAAATCATAGTAAATGTTTACTACACATTTAATGGAGAATGTGGAGAGGTGGAACGGTTTTCAAACGAAAAAAAATTCTGGGTTTTTGCACGAGCTGGCGACCATAACCCCTGCATGCGTCGACGCATACTGTGTGATTTTTGATAATTTTGAAAGTATACAGCATGCGTCGACCGCTGCCCTGTTTTGGTCGACTCATAGTGATCAAAAACTCAGATTTTCATTTTATGTCATGTAGAATGCCACACTTGATGCCTATTTACACTTTCACAATATAATTTGCATCCAAAACACATAGTATTTGCAGCAAATATCATATATATAAATACCATGATAGTCAAACGATATACTGGTTTAAATCATGAATGTTTAGAAAGAGAGAGAGAGAGAGAAAAAAAAGGAGCAATATCACTTCTATACCGACAACACTTGATAACAACATACTTGTGCTTGCAACAAAACTCAACTTGTTAGTAGTACAAGAGTATAGTTATAAACAGATTAATACGAAACTAGCAATCATTAAACCCAATCAGAAATGTCGAGAATGCCAAGTTCTCGACGGATATGAAAGAAAGGTTCAGTGGCTAGCGGCTTTGTGAAAATGTCTGCTAGTTGATTTTTGGTGTCAATGTGTTCAAAGACAACGTCACCTTTCTCTACATGATCCCTCAGAAAATGGTGTCGAATTTCTATATGTTTGGTACGAGAATGTAACACCGGATTTTTGGTAAGGTTAATAGCACTAGTATTTTCACAAAATATTGGAACACATTCTAGTTTTAAATTGAAGTCCAATAGTTGCTGCTTAAGCCATAGGACTTGCGTACAACAACTATCGGCGGCTACGTATTCCGCTTCGGTGGTTGACAAAGCAACATAAACTTGTTTCTTGCTGTGCCAACTGACCAAGGAATTTGAAAATAAGTGACACGTACCGCTGGTGCTTTTCCTATCCGATTTGCAACTGGCAAAATCGGAATCGGAGAAACCTACCAATGAGCAATCATTACCTTTGGAATACCATAGTCCATACTTCGGAGTACCAGATAGGTATCGAAGTATACGTTTAATAGATTTTAGATGTGATTCCTTAGGACATGATTGGTATCTTGCGCACATACACACGCTAATTGTCGGGACGAGAAGCAGTAAGATAGAGAAGAGAGCCAATCATACCTCTATACCTTTTTACCTCAACGTCCTTACCACTTTCATCTTTACTCATATTTACACATGTTGGCATAGGAGTGTCTATGGCTTTTGAATTTGCCATGTCAAATCTCTTGAGAAGCTCCAAACAGTATTTTGTTTGGCTCACGAATGTTCCTTCTTTCAGTTGCTTGATTTGCAAACCGAGAAAGTATGTGAGTTCACCCATCATACTCATCTCGAATTCACCCTGCATAAGCTTAGAAAACTCTCTCACGAGATTCATGTTAGTAGATCTAAATATGATATCGTCAACATAAATTTGTACAAGAATTAAGTGTTTTCCTTGACGTTTAATGAAGAGAGTAGTGTCAACCTTTCCTCTTGAGTAACCTTGATCAAGTAAAAATTTACTTAGTTTCTCATACCAAGATCTAGGAGCTTGTTTGAGACCATATAAAGCTCTTTTCAATTTGTAGACATGATCATGATACTCATGAGACTCAAAACCAGGAGGTTGCGCAACATAGACTTCTTCATTTATGTACCCGTTAAGGAACACGCTCTTAACGTCCATTTGAAATAACTTAAAATCCTTCGCACATGCGAAGGCAAGCAAAAGGCGTATAGCCTCGAGTCGGGCAGCCGGCGCATAAGTTTCCTCATAGTCGATGCCTTCCTCTTGGTTATACCCTTGCGCGACTAAACGCACCTTGTTGCGAGTTATTACTCCGTTTTCGTCCAATTTATTTCTAAACACCCATCGGGTGCCTATTACTCGATGACCTCGTGGAGGAGGGACAAGGTCCCAAACCTCATTTCTAGTGAACTGATTTAGTTCCTCCTGCATTGACAAAAACCAGTGTTCATCGAGTAGGGCTTCCTTAGGGTTTTTAGGTTCCATTTGTGAAAAGAACGCGAAGTGATAACAGAAATTACTTAGCTTCGATCGAGTTGTTACACCCTTTGTGATGTCTCTGAGAATGTTGTCAATTGGATGGTCTTTGGGAGACTTCCAAGCTTGAGGGAGATCATCGTTTGAAGGCGGATGAGCTTCCTCGGTTACCTCATGGTGTACATCTTTATCCTCCTCAACTTTGGCTTCGTTAGGTTGATCAATCCCCATCTTGCCCCCTTTGAGTATGTCTTTCGTAGATGTACCTGCACCATGAACAACACTATCCTTTCCGACATTTCTCAGATAGGACTCATCAAAAGTAACATGCACAGACTCTTCTACAGCAAGTAATAGTTTATTATATATTCTATATACTTTAATCGGTTGAGAGTATCCGAGGAAGATACCTTCATCGGCCTTGGAATCAAATTTGCCCAAGTTTTCCTTTCCATTGTTTAATACAAAACATTGCAACCAAAAACATGCAAGTGAGAAACATTTGGCTTTCGCCCTTTTAAAAGCCCATACGGTGTTTTATTTAGAATGGGGCGAATAAGCACCCTATTCAAAACATAACACGCCGTACTAATGGCGTCGGCCCAAAAATATTTCGGTAAACCACTTTCGTTAATCATTGTTCTTCCCAATTCTTCTAAGATTCGGTTTTTACGCTCCACAACCCCATTTTATTGAGGGGTGCGTGGAGCGGAGAAGTTATGATCTATACCATGGTTACCGCAATATTCTTCAAATAAGTGATTTTCAAACTCACCTCCATGGTCGCTTCTAATTGATACAATGTTTGTATTTAACTTATTTTGGGAAAGCTTAGCAAACCTTTCAAAAGCGGCGAATGTATCACTCTTACTTACTAAAAAGATGGTCCAACAAAACCTAGAAAAGTCGTCCACTATTACGAACCCGTAATAGTTTCCTCCTAGACTTTTTATCCTAGACGGCCCAAATAAGTCCATATGAAGAAGTTCGAGAGGTCTCGTTGTTGAAACGATCTTTTTGGATTTAAATGAGATCCTCGTTTGCTTCCCTTTTTGACAAGCATCACAAAGGTGATCCTTGGTGAACTTTATTTTGGAAATTCCTAAGACTAAGTCTTTTGAGACTACCTTATTTAGTATGTCAAAGTTAACATGCGCTAAACGCCTATGCCATAGCCATGAGTCTTCACTCATTGTTATGAGGCATTTGTCGCTTGTTAACGATACTTCATTTAAGTCAAGCATATATACGTTGTTTACTCTAAAACCATTAAACATATTCTTCTTGTCATTATCATGCACAATTTTGCAACAATCTTTTGAAAATGATACATTGTATCCTTTGTCGCATAATTGGCTAATGCTAAGCAGATTATGTTTAAGGCCCTCGACATGCAACACGTCGAAAATCGTAGTAGAAGAGGGGTTACCTACACTACCTTTACCTAGTATTGCTCCACGGTTGTTATCACCATAAGTTACATACCCTTTCTTCTTAGCCACGAAGTCTATGAATAAGGATATGTCTCCAGACATGTGTCTTGAGCATCCACTGTCGAGAACCCATCTTCTCTCGGTGGTCTCGACACATTTTACCTATCAAAACATAATTAGCAAAAGGAGGTACCCAATGGCATATTAGATCCTAATATGTTAGCAACAAGATGGTTGTGTTTGGGCAACCATTGATAGATGCCTTTAGGAACCAGAAATCTCCTAAATCGGCATTTAGCAACGGAGTGGCCTTTCTTGCAACAATATAAGCATGCAAAATTGACTTTAGAATCACTTTTACTTGCTTGATCCCTAATTACATATGCATATTTTTGATATGGGTTTACCATACTTTTTCTAAAATCCTTTCTATCAATAGAAAATGTAATTTTAGGCTCAAGTGCCTTGTTTAATTTGGCCTTAAGGTTTCTAACTTCACCTTGCCAAATATGACAAGTATCACATCCAAAGTCGAAAAGGATTTCTATGATCCTCACAATCTGATTTACTACTTTCCACAATGGAAGCCTTAAGGTCCTCTAATTTCTTTTCGGACTCTTTAACTTTATGCTCTAAGTAAGTAAAAATTATTTTATTAGAGGCAAGTCTCTTAAAGGTTTCAGTTGCTTCATTGTGTAAAGCATTAAATGCGGTTTGTAATTCTGAATGCGAGATATTTGAGGACTTCTCATATTTAGAGTGACGTACCTGCTTTTTCTTATTTTTCTGATGTGCGGAAAGGCATAGATTCACGAACTCTTCTTCACCACTAGAGCTTTCATCAGAGGAGGAGGAGTCGCTATCGCTTTCCCAAGCTATGTACGCTCTCCTTGGCTTTGATGATTTCTTGTATGACTTTGATGATTCCTTTTCCTTTGCATTTTTGTTCATCAGACAGTCCAGTTTGTAGTGACCGGGCTTCCCACACTTGTAGCACGTCCCTCTAGTCTTTTTACCTTTTGAGTCATCATCTTTGGAGTACCTCGATTGTTTCTGGAAGTTTACCAAGTTCTTCTCGGAATGTTGGATGTCGTTCTTTCTCACGTAACGGTTGTACCGTTTAACGAACAGCCCCATATCTTCGCTCTTGTCCTCTTCTTTTTCGTCGCTTGAGGAATAATCACTTTGCTCTTTTGCTTGAGACTTCGAGGAGGAAGTCTTGAGAGCTATCGATTTCTTTTCACTCACCTTCGTTTTGTCTTTCTTTTCCATCTTTTCGCGTTGGTCTAGGCTCAAGAATACCTGTTCATGCTCTTGTAGTTTGCCAAACAATGTTGTCAAGTCTAATAAGGTAAGATCATGTGCTTCTTTGATGGTGGTCACTTTTGGCTGCCATTCCCTGTTAAGACATCTCAAGATCTTATTAGTAGCAACATCATTGGAAACAAGCCTACCTAATGAATGTAAACGATTGATGAGATGAGTAAATCTCTTTTACATGTCAGCAATGGTTTCCCCTTTCTCCATGAAAAAGAGATCAAACTCTTGTGTTAATGTGTTGATTCTAGCCAACTTAACATCGTTCGTCCCCTCATGGGCGATTTGTAGTGAATCCCACATGGCCTTAGCAGTAGGATAATGGGATACACGATAGTATTCATCTACACCTAATTAGGAGATTAAGATATTTTTGGCTTTCCAATCATAATTGTATTTTTTTCTCATCGTCATCGGTCCATTGTGCTTCGGGCTTTGGCATAACTACATTATCTGCATTAGTCATAGTAATTTCTATTGGACCATTGAGGATAACGTTCCATATTTTTCTGTCTATGGAGTTTATGTGCACCCGCATACAATCTTTCCAATAACTATAATTTTCACCGTTGAAAACGGGAGCTCTATTGTACGCCCATTTTGGTTCGTTAGCCATTTTCTATCAACGTTGTATTTGAAGCACCGAGTAATCGGAGCTTTAGATACCACTTGTTAGACTATGGCACGGATCTAGAAGGGGGGGGGGGTTGAATAGATCCCAATTAAAAATTTGAGTCGGCGCTACCAATTAAAATTTGGTTTTGAAAACTTGTTTTAAGTGCGGAAGCGGCCGAGGAAAATATAGTCTAAAACGAACGGTTATTGGAAAACCGGATATGCGATAAGCCTTTGGATTAATGACAATATGGAAAAGAGAATCACAACACTAATCACACTTATCAATGATCTAATTCACTTGTTAGGATTTCTAGTTCCAATGATTTAAAGAGCAAACCAAAACTAGATACACAAGTAAGATAATTTTGGTTTAGGCAATTTGTCAAACACTTGGTGTGCAAAAACAATCCAAGTGATATTTATGTTGAGTAAGTGATTCCAACTAGCCTAGTACAATGTCTTATTGTACTTTGGATTCAAAGTACAATAACAAGGGGAATGAGGCGTCAAGCTAATGATGGTAAACGAGTGTTACTTGGGAGACAAACCAGTGGAGGTATTTGTATTTTTGATAATCTTTAATTTTAAATTAAATTTTGAGTTGTTTTCCTTTGAATTAGTTTGTTTTTGGGTGTTTACTTTCATTTAGTAATGTGATGATTATAGTTTTAGTGGTGGTGTGAAAAAGTACCCATACTGAATGCGGGTGCGCCCTCTACCTATGTACTCCCGAATGTTGATACCTCTGAATTTAATTAGCCATAATGCTCTTGAGTTCTACTAACGGTGGTACAACGTTTGTCATAACCGAAAGTGAAGTTGCATCACACAAAGAGGTGTTATGGAACTTGTCAGTTTCATCCAGCATGGTGAGATCATAATTGATAAACACAAAATCCATCATGAGAATATTCAGGCATGTCTTTACTAATCAGGGTTTGTGTACGTTCTAGTAGACTATTAACTGAATGCTTAACACACACTGAGGCACACTTTTGTTTATTCCCTTTCAACCTTTCCAGCCATCCATTTTTATTATTATCTACTATTAACCCCATTTAAGCCTTATCTCCTTGTTGTTCTAATAACCGTAATATTAACCCATGGCCCAAGCATTTCCTACGTTGTTCAGAGTATTGTGTTTCATTTTTCGAACTATGTTTCATTTTAAGTTTGAGGTTGTTATTGGAATAGCAACATTTAAGTTTGGAATAGCTACACAGTAGTTAAACCAATGTGAGTTCTTATAAAAGAGAAAAAAATGAGATGTTTGCACTCACCAAATGGAATATTTAGCTAGATACAAAGAATACAAAAATAATCAAGAACTAAGGAATCAAAGCTGACCTACCCAAGACGTATTCTAAAATTCCAACAGTAACACATTGGAATGAACACGACGAAAAGAATGATCACATGTACTCTAAACCAATAACCCCTCTATCTATTTAATATCCCACCTTAACCCAAACCCCATTACAATCTAAAAAATCTCAAAAAGTGTGTGTTGTATGCAATATGATATGAAAATAGAGTTTACTCAAACTATTGATTTGGTATTGCTTACTGTGAATGGCAAGTGTAAACACTTTAACCCCTGAGAGAATTGGTGAAGGTATGAAATAAGCTGATATGTGAAATATTGCTTAAAAGTGGAACTGTTGCAGAACAATTGGTTGTGGCAACGAAGGAAACTGAAGTTAGCAGCAATAGCAAGTCGGAAAAAAATCTGAGGTATTGTGGTACATATTGAGTTTCAATAATTTGGGGTGACATGAGTTGTTTTGTTCTAAAAATTGCTTGAGGGCAAGCAATAAGATAAGTTTGGGGTTGCGGTCAGTCACCATTTCTTCTATAGTTATTATCATTTTAACAGATGAAAGTTTTGAGTTATTCAGATTTTTCGTATAGTTTAAGTGGTTTTTGCACATTATTTTTCCGTTAATTTCATTTAGTATTTTCACTACTTCATTATCAAGTTGTTTCCATTTTCCGCATTTTATGCTTTGGTTGTGTTTCTTTGTTGTTTTCAGTTTTAAATAAGTATTCAAGAAGGATGTCGGTAAAAGCTGGAAGAATCGGGAAGGAAAACCTAAAGATCAGTGGTCTGCTACGACCACTCGTAGTGTGTGCTACGGGTCGTAGCAGAGGTGTAGCCAACACCCCAGTTTTCAGATGAAAGAAACATAGCCACCCATATCAACCAGAGCCCCAATCCCTTCACGTTGCAAACAAGATCTAGTGGTCTGCTACGGGTCGTAGCAGGCAGGCGTGTGATTTTTCAAAGTTTCCTTTTTCAGAGAGATTTGACATAAATTGTTGATTTGGCTATTTTCAGACCTAATTTTATTGTGAAATTAAATATGATTTATTAGGGGAATAGAAAATAAGGGAGGAACTTTTCTATTTAAGTGGTTTTTGGATCTTATTTGAGGACTTCTTCTTGGAACGATAAAAATTACATAGAGAAATTGGAGAACATAGAGGCTTTGGTGAAGGGCAGATTTTCATGATCGAAAGCGATTGAAGATCCACTTTCATCCTAGTAACTGTAATGTCTACATATTGTATTTTATTTTATCAAACATTATAAGTAGCTAAACCCTCAAATGCTAGGGGTGTCCCTGATTTTGATTGTAATGGTTTTAATGTTATTAATGCAATGACAATACTATTTTCTTATATCTGAATTATTTTCTTAACCGTTGTTAGTGCTTTCTCTATCGGACAAACAATGTTTGATTTAGGTGAAAAAATTAGGATGGACCTCCATTGTTCATTATTTATTTGAGAACATATTGTAATAGATATCACTTAGGACTAGGGATACCTTACAGTAATCAGATAAATTCTTGATATAATAATGCTTGATTTCAACTGTGATTCTCTATGGACATAGTAATTAGGTTGATTAATCAAAGGTTTTCTCTCTAAGGAATTAGGAGTTAACGACCTTAAGAACTGGTATTCTATCAAATAAAATTTAGGTTTTGCACTTTGATTTCGGAATCATTACATGATTGAATCTACACTCTCCCTAGCATACTACTCATATCTGTTAAATCGTTCACGAACTTTATTTACTATTTTTGCTATTATTTCTTATAATCTTAACAAACAATCACAAAACCCCAAGCTTTTGTTTAATTGAAATAAACTCAGATCTCTGTATCCTCAAGCAGTCCTTGAGATCGACATTTGGGACTTTATCCCTTTATTACTATAGAGGCAAAATAGTACACTTGCTACTTTACCAATCAGGAAACGTGACTTTGAACCAGTTAGCCCTATAAAGTTAGAAGGTTCTCTAGGTCCAAAGGTCATAAGTCAGAATCACTCTAGGACTTTCTGTCTTCTGGACTCTGAGCATTATTAACAGTTTAAATCAGGTACTTTTGTTTGTGGCTACGAAGTGTGGCAACTGTCAAATTATATCCTTCAGTTATTAAAAACACATTATTGACCCTTGGGAATTTTTTTTGTGGGTAAAACAAAAATCATGTTTTAACGCCTCCTATGTCATTAATTCTTTCCCTTTTCGAATATAGTAATAAGTTCTTTTAACCCGGATGCAAAATAAATGTGCCTTGTTGTAAAAGTTATTGCTGAGGATTTTTGAGGTGGCGATTGAGTTTCCATTCATTTCAACTCTGAACCCTAATTCGTTCAAAGTCTTTTTAACTTCTCTACTTATTCTATTTAAATACCTTGTTCACTCCTCACTCCTCATAATCTCTTATGTCTTTTCAGAACCTTTTCTGAGAAAATCTTATCTATCTCCTTCATTTCAACCGTAAACCATAAATGGTATCTAGAACTTTCACGGATGACAAAAATATCTTGTCTCCACCATATTCATCTATGAACCATCTTTTCTTATGTATTTTTATTTTCTTCAGTTCACATCTTATAATTCAGAATGATAAATGAAGTGTTTCTTTTCTTTCTCAATCTTCTTTACTTTGTCTTTAGTTTTACCCGTATCTTTGTTATTGATAACAAAGGGGGAGAAACAATTTGATTCATTTTTATCCTAAGATAAATCCCAAACATTTAACAACTTATTAGATAAATTATGAGACTATTTGAGCTGATTGAAAATCAAAATTTCTAAGTCTTAAACTCATGGGGAGCTTGCAAACCTCACTTTGTGAACTTAAGCTAAAAAAAATTCAAGGTCTAAAACTCAAGGGGGGCTTACAAACCTAAATTTTATTTTTAGTTGATTTATTAAGTCAAAATTGTTCATCAAAATTATAGTATTTGCCATTATAGTATTCTACATCTACAATACTTGAGTTTTGATGATAACAAAGTATAAAGAAAAATTTTGTACTCTAATAATTTTGCTAAGTGTGCAGAATATGAACAAGCTAGATGTTGGATAAAGAAGAATTTAAACAAGCCAGATGTTGCATAAAGCATACTCTGAACAAGCTAGATGCTGGATAAAGCGGACTCTTAACAAGCCAAAAGTTGGATAAAGCAGACTCTGAACAAGACATAAGTTGTATAAAGTAGACTCTAACAAGCGAGACATTGGACAAAATAGATAAAACAGACTATAGAATCTGGGTAAAGAGACTCTAGAATCTGGACTCTAAACTTCATCAGACTCTAGACTCTGGACACCAACAAACTCTGGATCCTACACACCATTAAATTATGAACCAAAGTTATAATGCGAATAAGTGCTTAAAATTCAATTCTAGATACTCTAGAGCTCTGCCTAGCTCCTAAACTCTAATCTCCTCAACAGCTGCTAGCAGGAATCTCCTCTCCAATCTCTGGAAGTTGGCCTTCAGGCTCTGGATCTCCAATGGCTTTATCATCACAAGTCTTCAGCTCTCCCAATCCCCAGACAATCCCAATACCCACACAGACAAATCAATAATCCCTAGAGGGCACACCATACCAGTCACACAAATATAGACAATAATATACTAATAGCAGTAGGGGAATCCTAGTGATTTCTAAGGGGATCTATCCTATACCCATAACCCCTATAGTCTATACCCCAAAAATCAAGTGAAAATTTCTTAAAAGAATTAAACTATCTCACCTAAGTTGATTTAAAACCCTAATTTTATTCATGTTATTCACACCTAAACCAATCACCTAAAATTAATTCCTAAAAATATGCACTAAATTGGATGTACAAGCTAACAATGTCTACTAATCAACCTAAAAAGAATGGGTTAAAAATATTATAGCAACTATTAGAACAAAAATTGACAAAATCATGTATGGAATGAAACACCTAAAATAGGCATTTATTTGGAAAATATGGGAAAAATATCAAATAAAAAATAAAATGCAATTTTTATTTTTTATAATTTTCTAGACAGAATTATTGACCTATAGAAAAAACAAGAATCAAAAAATATTAATTTTTCATTTTTATATGATTTTTTAAAGATGCAAAAATATTAAGGGAAATTAAAACACAAAAAATGGAAATTAAATGGGAGGGGTGAGAATAGCATCTTCGCCCAGTTCAAATTCCAGGTGGGCTCATATCAGGGGGGCGTAAAGAGTAATCAGGCTAAGCCCACTAACATTCAGAAAAAATAAAAACAGACAGAATTCGCTGGGGGTGTGGAACTTAAAGATTTCACTTGCTTTTTGGTTTGGGCCTAGCACGAGGGTGTGCGAATAGGAATCTGACTTAAGCCCAAGGGTTCTCACTAATTGAAACGGTGCGTTGCACCTTGAAACTTCCCTCCGTTTTTTACTTTCAATCTGGGCCGTTGGATGGAGAGAATTAGTCAAGGTTTTCATGCTGATCCAAGGGCTCATGCATTTCTTCTTCCTTAGATCAGCTAGGGTTTCATGGATTTCACTTTCACACGCAGACCTTCTACTCCCTCTGTCTCTCTCACCTGACCATGAATGCTCACGACTCAAACAGCAAAAACACTCTACTCATTGCCCTCTACACAGCCATGGTGTTAGATTCTTCTAAAACTTCTCCAATAGCCAAACCCGATAGCTATAAGTTTAGGGCACCACTGATTTTCACTAATACGCATGCTGAAGATTCTTGATAAAACCTATACTAATGCGTTCTATTGCTCATGGTGATCATCCTAAACCTAATCTCCAGTATCATAGCACTCTAACATGTGAGTTCTTGATCACTAACCAGAAACTGCCATGGGAACAACCTTCAAGAACAACCCTTAAACTACTCATAAATCATCCCCTAATGGTCTTTATCACATATATCCTAACCATTCCATCTAATACCACCTAGAAGAAGAGATATAGATTGAAATGCATACCTTGCAATGTTGATGAAACAGTGGTGGAATTGTACACTTCAAGACTTGTTAACCTCCAATATTGATCTCTAATGGATGCTAATTCTTCTGTTTGCAATGGTAGTTGCTCAATCTTCTTGAATCACCTTATCCCCCTCTTCATGCAAGTTGGAGTGTAAACTTGGATCACCCTAACCAGCCACGAATTCCCTTCAATTTCCTTTGCCAATTACTCTATGATAATGGTGGATGATGATGATAACAAAAATTGAGATGATTGATGAAGTTTCAATGAAGTTTGAAGAAAAATGCAAATGGGAGTGAAGGAATCAAAGTAAGGTTTGAAAGCTCAAAGAATCACCAACCAATGCACAAATGGCTTCATTTCCTTATATAGGTGAGGATTAACAGAATGAGAAGCTTCTAGATTGGTCCTAGAGGGATCTAGAAACTTGAGGAACTTTCATGAACTTATCATTTGATGGTATTTTGAATCATCTCATATCATGCTTGCACCTTTGGTAAACTTGTGTCAAAATCTCCTTTCATGAGATATTAGGAGTGTATGTATGAAAAACCAAGCTTTTCCTTGCCTTGTGTTAAGTTTTACCATGTTGCCTTATGATGCAAGAAACAAATTTACAAAGGAAGTCCAATTTTTAAGCCTAAACTCAAAAATGTGGCTGAACCAATGTCTTTAAAATGATGTTAGGAATCAATTTGGTATATTGGATGACCCATATTGGATTTGTAGATCTCTCAAACCATTTTCCAACTTGAACTTTTTCAAGTTATATGCCTTTTTTAGGTCATTTTTCACCAACTTTGGTCAAGTCTCAATCCATACATTTCCAAACTTTCATGACTTCTTTTCTTTACTTAAAATGGCATTTTGAGCAACTTTTATGTTGGGAAGTTTTTCATTTGAAGCTTCCTTGTATGAGTTTTAGGCATGGGCTAAGAATGACCTGTAATCCTCAGATGACCAAAATACCCTTTGCTTGCCAAGACCATAAGTAGAGTTCCACAAATCATATGAAGACATAATATACCATTATAGAAAGCTAAGACAATGAAGAACAACTCTTATGTTGACCAGAAATTCATTTGAAATCTCCTTGAGGGGTAAAAATAGCTTGGAAGTCAAGTCACTTTCACAGACAAAAGTTCAGATACCTCAGATGACCTGTAACTTGCAAGGACCATAACTTGAGTTCTATAAATCTCCTTAATGTATTCCACCACTCAAATTAAAGGTATTGAGATCCTCTACAAGTTTCATTCTGGCCAAGGACCCATTTGAAGCTTGAATTTTGACTTATCTTGCTTGGGAATTTGACCTAAACTAGGGGATTTTACACAGAAACCCTAATTTAGAAACTCCTCTTCTCCTTGATTTCTCTTGAATTCTCCTTGGAATATCACCATATCCTCTTCTATATGTCAAATGATGAACCCCACATCTCTTCAATAGACCTCAATGCCTTTCAATCAATCAATTGACCTAGAGTTGACCCAGGGTTGACCCAAGATGAAACCCTAGTTGACTATCTTCATCCACAACTCTTGTGACTACACCAAAGACTTGTCTCCTTCTCCAAATGACTTTCTAAGTCTCCCAAGATGTCTAGATACTCCCCATGCTCAGCCCACAGCTCACAATTTCTTTGTTGATTCTCAGATACCTTCAGTTAGGAGATAGACTCAATGCCTGATCCACTGATTTCCCCAACTTCCAAATTCTTTTCTGATGACTTGAATGAGGTTGAATCAGGATAATAACCTCTTGATAGGCCTCTAGAGATGAGAATAATGATTGGTCCCCTGTTGAATGACTTGCTATGCTTATGCTATGCAGATGATTAGACTATGTACACGACTCTATATGCAAATGCTAATGATATTGAAACATAAACCAAGGGAATAAGGTTGGGCAAATTTTAGGGTGCAACACTCAACTACTCCAGTCCACCTTATCAAAGATGATTTGCCTTTCTCCACAAGGACTTAATCCACTATTAATCAACTGATTATAATAGTAAGCACTAAGAACAATTGTCTTAGTCTTCTCAAGAACTACTGACCACACCTTGGTCTTCTTAAGGAACTTCTTACAAATTAATGTAAACTAACAAGTGTTTGAATGCTTCTAATAAGCTGTATCACAACTGTGATGTTTACACTTAAGATTAAGTACAACAAAAACTATACAGTTTTATGAGAGATCAAATGAATAAGATCTTTGTGAGATTTTCACTTTGATGAATCAAGCGTGTATTTCTTTCTGAGTGAACTAGCAATGAGCAAGTGATGAGTAGGAAATTAGCAGCCTCAAAATGTTGTAGAAGTTCTCCTTTTATAGCTTTTCCAAATGCTTTGAGTGATGTGCAGCTGAATATAATATTAGGATATAAGACTTTTCATTACCAAAAAGTATGGGCAGAGATATGCTTTCTGTAGGAAAGGTATGGTTGTAGAAGCCTTGGGAGTTGCACCACGTCACTTCTTTGGACAAAATAGTCGTTGGTTACTTTGGAAGTAGCACCATGTCCAATCAAGTTTACAGCTTCTTCAACAAGCTTCCTTCAGGATGAAGTCTTCATAATTTGCACTTCAGAACTTGTAGCAAGCTTAAAAGTATGAAATACTTTAAGATGATCAGAGCTAAAATGATTGAGATGTTCAGAGCCTTGATAGATGATCAGATCTTAATATATCAGAGTCTCAATCTTGATCAGAGTCTTCATCAGAGTATGTAGTAGAGTGTGCTTGAGCGTGAATATTAATGATAAGAGTCTGATTATCAAAGCCTCTGATCTTTCAGTGAAAAGAACTTCAGAGTCTGATTAGATCAAAACTTTCAACTTTTGTACACTTCTTTCATTAACGCTTCCGATCATTCTGTAGCTTCTGCTTCAGATCCTTCTGGCAGTGCTTCAGAATCTTCTGATAACCTTGCATCTGATGCTTCAGAGCCTTGCATAGTTTCTTGTACTTATGTATTTTGCTTCTTTAAGAGTATTTAATTTTATACCTGAAACAATAATACTAGAACAAATTTTAGAGTGTATATTTTCTTAATACAAAATTCTATAAAAGTTATCATCAAAACATAGAGATATAAGAAACACTAATCTATGTTCTAACAATGATAATCCGAAACTTATATGAGTTCACCTATATACCTTTATTGGTTAACATAAAACTAAAGAAGTTATCCGCTTTCATGTAAAACAAGCACTTGGTAGGATTTAGGTGCATGTAATAGTTCCTGACTGACCCGGGGATATCTTTTAAGTTTGTAGTGTGACTCTCCCTTTATGAGATTTTACTATCATGCCATCAATATAGAATTTCAGGTTGCACCAAATCTATTTTGAGAATACCATGTTCATAAGTCTCTTATAGGTGGCACCTACATTCTTTAGCTCAAAAGGCATGATGTTATTGTAGAACTAGATATGTGCTTACATGTTTAGTCAGGAAGTGATCAAAGCTCACAAATAAGTAAGATGTGTTTGGCCCTGATAACATCATGGTTTTGATGATGAAAACACCTAAAGATGTATCGTGACTTCTATGACAACAACACATGGAGACAAGCAAGTGCTAAAGATGGTTCATGATTCAAGATGCACAAGATGGTTGAACAAACTATTCCTCCAAGTCAAGCTGAAGAACTAGGGTTCTATGATCACCAGTAATATCCTTTAATGATGGTGTCTAACTTAAAGGTATATCAAGCCTCATCTTCAAGTAGATTAAAGTGAAGTGCTTATGTTATTGGTTTGTCTGAAAAAGTAGTTGAAGCTTCACAGTGTGAAAGAGAGGAAGCGTGAAAGCTTCACAAAGACAAATGAGTTGTTGATTTATTTAGTTTCTTAGTCTTTTTTTTTCATTTCTGTTTTTGTTCTCTTGCAACCATGAAATAAAATTTTGTTTGGTGTTACTTTATCTTTTTTTATTGAAGACAAATGGGGGGGATAAGAGTGATATGATTTTGATATTATCTATTTCCATTCTGAAACTCAAACATTTGCCTATTCTTAATCTTATTTTTGACTTTGAGAACTTTGAATAAGTTCATCATGTTAACCAAATTTTTTCAGGAGTTAAGAAATTTTATCAAATGAACCAGGCTATTTGCTAAGAATTATTCAAAAGACATTAACCAAGCAGTGTGTTAAGAACCAAGCTATGTGTTAAAGAATTCTTCAGAAGAGTTTAAACCAGGATGATATACTAGTTTTGATGATAACCAGGCACTTAACCAGGCATATATGAGTTCTGAAAGATCATGCTCTGATAAGAGGCTGATAACCAGAACTTATGATACTCAACTTCTGTAACCAGGCTTTTTGGGAAGTTATTTCTTTCATGCTGATTGAGATTTTTATATGTTAAGATTATTTTAAAGTCTTAAATTCAGGGGGAGCTTGCAAACCTATCTCTGAAATCCTAAGATGAAAAATAATTTTAATGGTATAAAATTCAGGGGGAGCTTACAAACCTTACTCTGATGTTTTTATTTGATTTAACTAAGTAAAAATTGTTCATCAAAATACATGGTTTTGTCATTATCAAAAAGGGGAAGATTGTAAGAACAAGATTTGATTCTGCATCTAACCTTTAGTTTTGATGATAACAATACATTGTGTCTTAGAGAATTTTTTTGTACCATAATGGTTTTGTCTAGTGTGTAGATTTTGCTAATAGGTTTTGACTTTGAAGAACTGGTGTGAGACGTCATCAGATTCTGGACTCAACACACTCTAACTCTGAAGAGATAGAAAAGTGTGCTTCACATATTACATCAAATTCTAAAAAGCTCTTAGGTAACGGTTCTCATAAATGTTTATGCTAAAGCTTTTAACTGTGATGCTGATAGAAGAGCTTCTAAAAGTTTCCCAAGCTCTCAAGATTCTGAAGAACAAGCTTTGAAGACCGTGAAGACCAGGTTCTGAGGAATTGTATCAAGACTCTGAAGACAAGGTTCAAAAGCTTCTTTTAATCACTCTCTTTATCTTTCTAAACATGCTTCAACAACATTTTCTCGGAAGCCTATGAAGATTAGAAGATAAGATCAAAAGGTTTTACATGAGAAAAATAGTACACAGTGCAAGAGCATATATTCCTCCCACTACTTTGATTTCATGGAGTAAGGACTGTACTACGTACTATTTTGTCTCCCACCATGGCAGACCTTATGCAAGGTGACAACTCATTTGTGAAGATATCCATTCTACCCTCCAACAAATCTTTTCATGCCTATATAAAAGAGACTTAAGAGAATGAATGAGGCTGTTAATTCACGCTACACTACATTATCTCACAACGCTTTTCTTGAATATACTATTATTGTGAATATAGATAGAAAACATACATAAAGATTTTGTTCATTGTTGTGTGATTATTTCCTTGTACTTAAACTTTGTGTAATCTGCTTTTTGAAGCATCTTTGTAAATACAAACTCTTATATCTCTTTGTTTGAGATTGTTTTCCTTGAGAGACTAGGTTGTTAGTTAGGATTCTCGAGAAGACAAAGATGGGTGGTCTTTTTATGTCTGTAATCAGGTCGATTATAGTGGATTAAGTAGGGATGGCAACGGGACGGGTCGGGGGCGGGTTTTAATATAGCCGCACCCGCACCCGCTTTCATGTAACACACCCGCCCCCGCCTCCAAACCCGACCGGGGGTAAAAATTTACCACCCAGACCCGCCCCCAGTAGAGAACGGGTGCAGCCGCACCCGCCCCGCCCCCACCCGGAAATTTTTTTTTTTAATTACAATAAAAATTAATAACTTAATTAAAAAATTGATTATTTTAATAAATTAATTATTTATTTAATTAAAAATTTAATTAGTAAATGAATATTAACTTGATTAATTTATTTATTGTAATTGCAATAAATGTATTAATAATTTAATTAAAAATATAATTAATAAATAAATATTAAAATAAGTAAAATAAGAGAATTAAATTAAAATAAATTATTCGGGGGCCGGGCCGGGCCGGGTGCGGGCGGGTCTTAGTGTCTACCCGCACCCGTAATTAAAAATCGGACTTTCCCCGCACCCGCACCCGTACCCACTCAAACCGGGTTTTCCCCGCAAATTTCGGGGCGGGTCCGGGCCGGCCCCGACGGGTCTGGGTTTTTTTGCCATGCCTAGGATTAAGTCCTTATTGAGAAGGCAAAATCACCTTGGCGGGTGGAGTGGATTAGCTTCGTTAATAGTGAACCAGTATAAAAATATTTGTGTTCATTTATTTTTACTAATGGTTCTACTTTGAGTGATTGGATGCTAAAAAGTTTTAACCTTGGAAACCCAATTCAAATCCCCTTTCTTATGTTTCTTGCCACACACACACACACACACACACACACACACACACATATGCACACACGCGCGCACACACTCATGCCACACACACACGCACCGTACATACACACGCACGTGCACACACACACACACACACACACACATACGCATATGCATACGCACATACACACACACACACACACACACACTCACACACCCCCACACCGACACACACCCTCCCCCACACCCACACACCTATAGAAAATCATTTCTTGAAGTCTCTGTTTTTCAAATAAAATCATCTAGATTGTTGTTGGAGCATAGCCAAATGATTTCATAACTATTAGATTGATTATGGGAAGTTTTTGAATTGCCTATGATAAGACCAAGTGCCTAATAGATTAAATAAGTGAAAAATGAGTCTATAATCGATTATGATAGTGTCTTAATGAAAGGTTACAAGTGTCTATCAAAACCTTCTAAATTAGTATCAAACAATAAATTATTTGTGGTATCTAATCAATTAGCCTTAGGGCCTAATCAATTAGGTGAGTTAATTTGCCCACAAATCGTTACCTTTTTTTATCCATCCTTTGACCTGTAAATATAGGTCTCCCCCTTGATTTCTTTTCATCGAAAAAATGTGAGATATCTCACATTACAGTCTCTTTATCTCTCTGTAAAATATTTTTTATTCTCTCGCATATTTTTAACCATAATGTTTTGAGAAAAGTTCTTGTGTTTAGTGAAGAAGTTTTTCTTGAAGCAATACATTGTAACTTCATCAAGATTTATTTTTCCTCTTGATTGAATTATTCTTCCATATGAAGAAATTGTTTAGGTTTAAGACAAACATATAAAAAGTTTTTGTGTGGGGATTAATGTTAGTTTTTGTTTGGTTCCTGAGCTGCACCATTTGAGAAAAGGCCATCCTTCTAGCTTCTTAAAGATAACTAGTGAAAAATATTCATATCAGTTCTTGAGCTCAACCCAATATAAAAGCTTAATCGGTTCGAGATCAGTCTGGTATAAAATCTTGGTTTGGTTCTTGAGTTCAACTCAATAAAAAGCTTAGTCGACACGAGATCAACCTAATATAAAATATCAGTTCGGTTCTTGAGCTCACCCCAATATAAAAGTTCAGTTGGTTCGAGATCAACCCAATATGAATTCTCAGTTTGGTTCTTTGTCAACCCAATATAATCGGTTCAGTTAGGAGGAAAGTAATTAAAAAACCACTTTGATTCAAGATAAGCCTGTACAAAATATTTATTTGTCTTAGAGACTAACCGCTTATATCTCTGTGCGGTTGATACAACAAACTCAGAAGTTGCTAAAACTAGATTGGGAGATGCGAGTTTGTCATATTTATCGTGAGTTCAATAATTGTGCAGATGAACTTGCCACCATGAGGTGTAATGTAGGTCCTAATTTGATGTTTCATGAGCAAGTTTGTGCTCAAAATTTTCTTCTTTTGTTAGTGGGTTGTATTGGAGTGTCTTCTTCTAGATTGATTGTTATGTAATCTTTTCCCTTTGAATTTTGATCATATTTTCTTAAAAAGAAAAGTAAATATTATTTTAATTCTTAAAAGTTAAGTGACTAAAATCAAATTATTAATGAATTTTATTTGTTTGTTTTTTTTTTGAAATAAAGATTACTTTATTAAAACCAAAGGAAAAAAGATTTACAAGGTGGCCTAAAGCACACCCACCCAACCAACAAAACCAACCGACTAATCTAATCTATAAGAAGTTTATCTATGCTCTTTCTAACTCTAGTATTGACCCATCCTCTATTAGCAAGAGTTGAGATCACTAAGTCCCTAATCTCTATGGTATTCACGTTATCTTCAAAGACTTTCTTGTTTCTATGCTTCCATATTTCGTACACTGTCTCCGCCACAACACTACGGATAAGGCACACCCTCCAGCCTTTTCTTTTATTTGTTTGAATGGATTTAAATTAAAATTTTAAATAAAATAATTATTAACCAAATAATTCTAATATTTTTACCAAGTTCTAGATTGATAGAGTTTCATTTTCAGAGGAATAAAAATATATTTAATATGTTAAAAAATTGTAAGATGTGAATTAGAAAATTTAAAATTAAATATAACTTCCATTCAATAAAAAAAAACTTAGTTCAAAATGAGTCTCAATAAACAAAAATGCACAATTTTTTTTAGAATAATGAAAGAATTATATTTCCAAAACAAGTACAAAGTCGATTTGAGGATCTAGGCATCCATCCGACTACAAAGACCAAGAAAAAATTAAAACAATCAAATCAATCTCTATTACAAAACATAGCTAGTTTATCACTAATCTCAACTTTACAAAGGACTCTCTTAATGATGTCTTTGCTTTTGAGGTAATATTTTTTCTTGTTCTGGATGATGATCAGGTTCCTAACAATTCAAATAGCATACACGGTTTCTGTAAAGGCGATTTTTAATAGTTTCTTCATGCAACCTTTGTCACTAGTTAGTTTGCTAATTATATTAAGTTCTGTACCCCAACCTCTTGGACTCTGAGAGATATTAAACCAAATTAGAACTTCGGTCCAGGTTTTTTTGGCCACCTCACACAAAGAAAAGATGATCACAACTTTCTGGTAGCCCACATTACACACATTTACCGTTAGTGATCGTACCAAACTTGAGTAACCGATCCTTCGTGGGTAGCCTATCTTGACAAGCCATCCAAAGAGTGAACGCGACTCTTGGTCTAACAAGGTTACCGTAGAAAAAGATTTCTCCAGCTCACTTTTGGTTTGACCCCTCTAAACATCGGGTACACTTTCTTGGTTTCATACCTACCAGTCACCTTAAACGCATTCTAAGCTGCATAATTCGTGATGACATCTCTATGTTTAAACATAACTTTAACAATCCATGAGTAATGCACTTTGGGAATAAGCGTTGCAACATCCTCTTTTTTTTTCATATAATACATATGAATCTAATTAATCCAAAGTCTGTCCTTCATAGCATACACATTCCACAATAATTTCCTAATGGTTGCCTTGTTCCACCCCCTAAGATAGATTAAATTAAGGCCACATGCAGATATTGGATCACTAATACAGAATATGAGCTTTACGAGTAATGCAATCCTTACCAGACCAAAGGAAACTTCTGCACATGCTATTAATGTGGGAGACGATCCTTTTAGGCAGTGGAAAAAAATAGCATCCAATAGTTAGTAATCGAGAGATGACACTTTTCACAAGCTGAAGCCTGCCAGCATAAGATAATAGTTTGGTAGTCCAATGCTTAAGCCGCACTAGCATCTTTTCAATTAGTGGTTGGCAGCCAGTCACAATCATTTTTTTTCTCTAGCCAAGGCAGCTCCAAGATACTTTACTAGCAATGTACCTACTGCAAAACCGATTGGTTGTTGGATAATCTTCTTGGACTCCTCATCAACCCCTCCAAAATAGATTTTTCTCTTGGGTATTCTAATGGTCAAACTCGTGGTTGTAGAGAACTCTCTCATTTTATCTATGATCAATCTCATAGATTCATGATCCTCTCTCGCAAACAACAAAATATCATCAGCAAAACATAAGTTAATAATTTTCAAGCGATCGCATTTAGGATGAAATTTGAAATTCAGATTCTTGACTAGCCCTTGAAGCACTCTATGAAGATATTCCATAATGAGAACAAAGAGGGGGGGGGGGGGGGGTGATCTCCTTGTCTAAGACCCCTTCTAGCTTGAAGGATAATAGAAGGAGCACCATTAATAGAGAACCTGTAGGATACAGTTGTCAGACATGCAAAAATCCAGATGATAAATTTTTAAGGGAATCTAAATTCCACCATAATGTGTTCAATTCAACTGTATCGTACACTTTTTGAATGTCCATTTGAACCATAGACATAGAAGATACATTCTTTCTATGATAACCTCCGACAAAAATTTATTTCTTAACAATTAAATTTTTTTTTTTGATCTTAACAATAATCAAAAGAGATATTCTGATCTATATAACAAAAACAATTTGTCATTAATAATTTGTTATCTTGCATTCAAACTAACAAAATCTATATAAATATTTAAAAATTATTTGACTCATACATAAATATATAACTATACTATCATATATTTTATTTTTGGTAGATTATTGTCACTTTTATTTTAATATGTTAAGAATTTTTTTTTTAAATTTTGTAGATTTGTTTTTTAATATTTACTTTCTAAATAGCTTATATTGATCATATTGAAAAAGACATTTACTTAGGATGGTATAGGATGCATTATTTACGTTTTGGTTTATATTTTACATAAATATTTGTTCTAGAAAAAGTCTTTATGAATATTTTTAATGTAAATATTTATTTTAATTCTTAAAGGTTAAATGATTCAAATCAAACTATTAATAAATTTTATTTGTTTGAATAAATTTAAATTTAAAATTTAAATAAAATGATTATTAATCAAATATTTTTATTAGTTTGTCCAAATTCTAGATTGATAGAGTTTCATTTTTCGAGAAATAAAAAATTAAAATTAATTTTTTTAACATATTAAAATAACTATAAGATATGAATTAGAATTCGTAAAAATAAATATAACTTCTAATCCATAGAAAAAGAAACTTAGTTCAAAATGAGTCTCGATAAAAAAAAAATACACAATTTATTTCTTAAAAATAATTTAAAAAAATTGTTTGATCTTAACAATAATTAAAAGAGACATTTTGATCTATATAACAAATATAATTTAATTAATGTATCATTAATAATTTGTCATCTTGCATTCAAACAACCTAAATCTATATAAATATATACAAATTATTTGACTCTTACATAGACAATTTATTCTATATTTTATGTTAAGAGTTTTTTATTTTATTTTATTTTTAATTTTTATTGTTGGTTTTTTCTACTTACTAGATTAGCTTAGAATGTTCATATTGAAAAAGACATTTACATAGGACTGGTATATGATGCATTATTTACATTTTTGTTTATATTTTACACAAATATTTATTCTAAAAAAATTATTTTTGAATATTTTTTAAAATAGATATTTATTTGAATTCTTAAAGGTTAAGTGATTCAAATCACGTTATTATTAAATTTTATTTGTTTGAATGAATTTAAATAAAATGATTATCAACCAAATATTTCTAATATTTTGACCGAATTTTATATTCATTTTCCGAGGAATGGAAAATAATAAAAAATCATATTTATACGATGTGCTTATTACAATTTTGTTTATATGTTACATTAATATTTATTTTAAAAATCTTCTTTTTCAATATTTTTGAACTAAACAACTATGTTAATTCTTAAAAATTAAGTTATTTAAATCAAACCATACATAATTTTTTTATAATAAAAGATTTATATTTAAAATTCAAAAACAATAACTATCGCCAATATATTACTAATATTTTGACCAAACTCTGGATTAACAGAGCTTCATTTTTCGAGATGGAAAATTAATACAAAAAAATGATTTAATATGTAAAAAATTATAAAATGTAATTCACATCTTGTAAAAAAAAATATACCTTTTAATTCATAAAAAAAAAACTTAGTTCAAAATGAGTCTCAATAAAAAAATATGCAATTTGTTTTTTAATTGTATTAAAAAATGATTATTTGGTCTTTACAATAATTAAAAAATAAATAAAATTTAATTTACAATTTTCAAAATAATTAATATAACTTTTAATCCATAAAAGAATAAACAATTTATTTCTTAACAATAATTAAAATATGATTGTTTATTCTTTACAATAGTTAAAAGAGTCATTTTGATCTTTATAACAAAAAAAAAACTTTAATTAATTTATCATTTAATAATTTGTCCATTTTTTTTATCTTTCTTTCTTTAGCATTCAAATACCAAAATCTATATGAATATATAAAAAATATTTTGACTCATGCATAAATATATAATTATAACATGTACTTTATTTTTGGTAGACTATTATTGTCACTACTTTTTATTTGTTAAATACCTTTCTTAATTGCTGAGGATTTCTTAACATTTCTGATTACAAAAAGTTGATATCTTTATTTTGTTTCTTTTTTTAACCAGGCCATTCTAATTAACAGAAAAAAAAGGGTTGTTTAGATTTTTTTAAGACTATAATTCATGTATTCTAATCTATTGTTTTGATCCTCTTTATTTTCATTCTATGCAAAAAAAAAAAAAAAGGATTAAAAATAATATCATTCCTTGATATTATAATATTTATAAAAAAACTATCATAATTTCTAATTTTCAATGTAATTTTAGTTATTTTTTAAATATACTTTTAATTAATATTATATATATTACTCAAAAAGTTATTATTTTTTATTTTTTATTTATAATAATGAGAAGAATTTAATTCATCCCTTAAATCAGTCAATTTTTAATATATTTATATAATATTTGTATATTATCGGTCAATTACATCCCTTAAATCATTAAAGATTTATAAAATGCAATAAACTTATTAAAAGACAAAACACTTTATTATTAATTAGTAACTTATTTTTGACCATCATAAATACAAAAAAAAAAGTTTAAAAAATAGTATTCAATATATTAGTTAGAGAATCCAATATATTGAAAATAATAATAAAAAAATAAAAAAGTAATATAACATTCATTAAAACAATTTTTTTTATCAAAATATATTTATTATAAAAAATAAAATAATAATAATTATTAAAAGAGTCAAGTTAAATTTTATAAAAGTTTGTGTAATCAATTCATTGAAATTGAAATGTTTATTTTCTTTTGAAAATATTTTTGAATTAAAAATTTTCAAAAAGGGTTCTCATAAACAAAACTTTTAATTGAATAACTTTAATAAAATATTACTAAACTATTTATAATAATTTAATTGATGACTTTTTGTATGAAAATGGATAGGATCCTAAAAAAAAACGGATAGCGAAAATAAAATTCCAAAATTACCCTCATAAAGTTTGACTTAAAATGCAAAATTCTAGTCCATAACAGAAAACCTGCATTCATTCACACAAAACAAGGGCAAATGGGTAACAGAGAGACAAAAACATAAGAGTGAGAGAGTTACGAAAACAAACACATATGTTATTGTTCTTGTTCTTCTTGTTGTTGTTGTGATTCTTAATAGGACTTGAATCCCTTACAACACAATCCAACCATGGATATCTCTATGCGAAAGTCAATGGAAGAGGTAACAAAAGAGGCACAACGAAAGGGTAGTGATCCTTTTGTTTGGGCTGTTCAGATGTATTCCAGTTTGAACTCATCTGGAGAATCTTTACCCTCCTCACAACTCGCTGAGTTTTTGGTTTCTTACATTTGTTGGGACAACAATGTTCCTATTCTCTGGAAGTTTCTAGATATGGCATTGATTCATAACATCGTTCCTCCTATGTTTCTTCTTGCTCTTCTTTCTGCCAGGTTTGTTAATTTCACTTTTCTCACTTTTCAATTTCATTCGAGGTTTTTATTTATTTATTTTTGTTTTTGTTTTTGCAGGGTTATTCCTTGTAGACACGTTCAACCTGCAGCTTATAGATTGTATTTAGAGCTCACCAAAATGCATGCTTTTGAACTTAAATCTCTGGTTGAAAGACCGGATTATCCAAAGTGAGGTTCAATTTATGTGATTTATGAATATAAATAATTGTTAAGTTCTTTGGTAATCTTTGTGATGTTCTTACTACATTCACGATTGGTTGATGAAATCTGTTTATTGATGATCATGGCTATGACTTTGGCCTTGTTTGGATAAACAGCTTAATTAAGTGCTTCTAGTTTAAGGCTTATCGCGTAAGTGCTTATGTATAAGCTACTTTGGTTCCTTATTAACTAACTCTTTTGGTTATGTGTTGGACAGGGTTATGAAATCTATAGACGGTGTTCTTCGTCTTTCCCAAATATTTGGCGTATCACAAAGTGAGCCTGGCAATTTGGTGGTTGAGTTTATTTTTTCGATTGTCTGGCAGTTGCTCGATGCATCGTTGGGTGATGAAGGATTGTTAGAATTCACTCCAGATAAAAAGTGTAAATGGGCAATGATATATCAAGAAATGGAATTGGACGGACACAATAATTATATTGATACTGAACATAAGGAGAGATTACGTCATACTAATACGCTAATAGCTATTGAGTTGATCGGGAGGTTTTTGCAGGATAAGACTTCTTCGAGGATTCTTTGCCTGGCTCGGAAAAATTTGTATGTATTTGTAATTCGTAATATTTATATTTTTCTTTCACATTTGTTGAAGTTGATAAGATTCTGAAATTTCCTATCGATTCAATTTAGCATATGATTCACAATTTTTCATTTTCGTTTCCTTTTTTTTATCAGGCCTGCACATTGGCGAAGTTTTGTTCAACGGCTGCAGCTTCTGGGAGCTAATTCATCAGCATTGAAAAAATCAAAAACTCTAACTCCTGATATGCTTAGGCATTTGACTTCAGATACTTGTATGGTATTGTCTAAACAATACAAAACGACTTCGCAGCAAAAGTTCAGTAAAGTTATGGATTTTGAATATCTTTCTTCTTCTGCATCGTTGTTTCATGGTGCAACTCATTCTGCACTTTGGATTCCACTTGATTTGGTGCTGGAGGATACAATGGATGGCTATCAAGTTAGTGCAACAAGTGCCGTTGAAGAAATTAGTGGTAAGACCATGGAGTACATATTGGAATTTGACTGAAGTGCTAAATTGTCCTTTTAACTTTAATTTAAGTTCTCGTGATTTTCATGTTTTGTTGTTGTTGTTGTTGTTGTTGTTGTTGTTGTTTAGGTTTGATAAAGACCCTTCGAGCAATAAATGGCACCTCTTGGTATGACACCTTTTTAGGCCTTTGGTTTGCAAGTCTTCGGCTTGTTCAGAGGGTAAAACTCTTCCTCTTAAACTTAATGTGTTTTCTTGTGAAGTTTTGTCTGGGCTTACTTCTTTAAACAAACTTTTAATATGTTTATAGGAAAGGGATCCTATTGAGGGCCCGATGCCCCATCTCGATACCCGCTTATGCATGCTGTTGTGTATTATACCTCTTGTTGTTGCCAATCTTGTTGAAGAGGAAGAGGAAGAACAGATGCCTGTTGATGAAAACGTATATGATCGTACAGATCACCGCAAAGAGAAAAGGGTTCCAGGAAAATGTCGTGATGATTTAGTTTCAAGTCTTCAGGTATTGGGCAATTATCAGAGCTTGCTCACTCCACCTCAATCCGTTACTGCTGCTGCAAATCAGGCTGCTGCAAAAGCTATGCTATTTATTTCTGGTGTCACTATAGGGAGTGCGTATTTTGACTGCCTCACGATGGCGGAGATGCCAGTTGACTGTTGTAAGTAGTGATATTGCATTCTATATCAATTTGCGTGATTAGAACACTAAAAATTCACCTAAAACTACTTGTTTGTAAGTTGCAATATATTTTTGAAAAGTTTAAATTGTTTCATCTTTTTCAGCGGGAAACATGCGTCATCTGATAGTTGAGGCTTGTATTGCGCGGAATCTACTCGACACTTCTGCGTACGAATGGCTTGGTTATGTGAATGGACAGATCAATGAACTACCTCAATGTATGCCAACTCAAGTACCTGGCTGGTCTTCATTTATGAAGGGAGCCCCACTTACTCCAGTGATGGTGAATGCTTTGGTTTCAAGTCCTGCCACAAGGTATGATCAAATTTTCGCTTATTCAGTCATTTGATTCGAATGCCTATTTGTGTGTACATTCAAGTATTTGAAATGTGTGAATTTTAGGCAAAGGTGTTCCTGTTAAGTATTTATGGTATTCCCTTCGACGCTGGCCTATAGACACAATGCTACGACCTTTTTATCAAAAAATATTTTGGAAGTTTTTTATTTTTATAATCTCAGTCCTGAGCAAACCATAAAAGAAGCCACTTAAAACGTTTCAATGGCTCTACATAAATGTGTTTCTACCGGTTTTGTCAAATAGTGTCTATTGTGTCAAAGTTTTAAATAACGGTCACGTTGCGATCACATAGATTTTTGTGATTTTGGCTGATACAACTTATAGGTGTTGCGTCATGGATTGCGGTCGTCGCAGTGTGAATTAATCACAACATTGCACAATACAATTTGATTTCATTTTCACTGCAAAACAAATTTTTAGTTCAGAATTTTGCTATTATAAAGAATATTTTCTGTGATTTGTATTTTTATATTCTAATTCTGAAAATTTTGTCTGGAACGGTGTTTCGCGGCCATAATGATGTTTTGTCGCGGTCACAATGGCTTATCATCCGTGATTTTTTTCTCTGCATTAAAAAAGTGAAAAACGGTATCGGAAGCTTCCTATACCGTTTTGTCGTGGCTGTTTAATGGACGTTTTTTAAAACCTTTGCGTCATAGCATTGCAGAATTTGGAGAAACCGCTATTGTTTTACAATACCCGATTTAGTTCAAAATGTTCTCAAATTGCAGCTACAATTATGCTATAGCGTAGTGTAATTTGAACAAACTGACTAAATACCACAAACATTCATCATAAACTAAATTTATACGATAACAATGGTGACTAAAAAACGGGTAGACTCTAAATTAGTTTTAAAATACTGATGCCTGGTCTTCAGTGTTTCTTTTTCTTTCCTGAAGCCAGGAATGTGAGATGCTCTTTTTTGTAAATTTACCAAAAGCTAAAGCAACTGAATTTACGCTCCTGGGTTTGATGGAAGCTTAGCAGAACTGGAGAAAATTTTTGAAGTTGCAATTGCGGGATCAGAAGACGAAAAGATATCTGCTGCTACCATTCTTTGCGGAGCATCCCTAATTAGAGGCTGGAATATACAGGTATGAAATTATTCAGTAGAACATGTATACGCTAAAACTAGCTTCTTCTGAATGGCCTTCTCAACCTAATAAATTTCACATCTCTATTTTATGCAGGAGCATACTGTTCATTTCATTCTCCGGTTATTATCTCCACCGGTTCCAGTAGATAACTCGGAAGGAAACAACTATTTGATTAATTATGCTCCGATACTTAATGCACTCTTCATTGGAATTGCACCTGTTGATTGTGTCCAAGTATTTTCGCTCCATGGCTTGGTAAGTTTTATTCTATTTTCTCTCCAATGCGATTCTTATATATACAACTAACCTTTTTCTTTAAACTTCGAATTAATGCGTTTCCAAATCTCCAACCAGGTTCCACAACTTGCATGTTCGTTGATGCCAATCTGTGAAGTTTTTGGATCATGCATGCCTAACATCTCATGGAAACTTACATCTGGGGAAGAAATATCAGCGCATGCTGTGTTTTCAAATGTATTTATTCTTCTTTTGAAATTATGGAAATTTAACTGTCCTCCTCTTGAACATGGAATTGGAGATGCACCAACAGTTGGTTCTCAATTAACTCCGGAATACTTGCTGTTAGTACGAAACTCCCATTTATTGTCAGCTGGTAACAACCGCAAGGATAGTAACAGGAGGAGACTCTCGGAAATTGCGAGTCTACCGTCGCCAAATTCTGTATTTGTCGACTCCTTTCCAAAATTGAAAGTCTGGTATCGACAGCATCAAGCGTGCATAGCTTCTACACTCTCTGGTCTTGTTCATGGAACCCCTTTTCATCAAATAGTTGAGGGACTTCTTAACATGATGTTTAAGAAGATTAATAGAGGAAACCAAGCTAGTATTGCATCCGGAAGCAGTAGCTCTTCTGGGCCGGGAAATGACGATGCCTCTACTGGACCAAAGTTGCCTGCTTGGGACATTCTTGAAGCCATTCCCTTTGTAGTTGATGCTGCTCTCACTGCATGTGCTCATGGAAGATTGTCTCCGCGTGAGTTGGCGACAGGTATGCATGTTTTTCTCTGATGAATCCGACAAAACATTGAACAGCTTATATAAAGCAACTAAACAAGTTCATGTTCATGTAGCTGTTTCTTGATGTGCATAAAAATATCATAGTACTATAATGCTTTTCTTAATACTAGGGCTTAAGGATTTAGCTGATTTTCTTCCGGCATCACTGGCAACCATAGTAAGTTACTTCTCTGCTGAAGTAACTCGAGGAGTTTGGAAACCAGCATTTATGAACGGAACGGATTGGCCAAGTCCTGCTGCAAATCTACAGAACGTCGAGGAGCAGATAAAGAAAATCTTGGCTGAAACTGGTGTTGATGTGCCTAGCCTTACTACAGGTTTTCCTCTTGTTACCCTAAATTCTGAAAGGTTCTTTATATCCCGACTTACAATGCATTTTTGGCAACGCAGCGCAATTTACTCTTATTTTTCATCTTTTACACAGCTTGATTTGAGTATTAATACGAACTTGTCTATTATTGTGACCATTGGTCGTTATTTCCACAGGAGACAGCTCTCCTGCCACACTTCCGTTGCCGTTGGCTGCCTTCACAAGTCTCACCATAACCTACAAAGTTGATAGATCATCTGAACGGTTTCTTCATTTGGCTGGCCAAACACTGGAGGGCCTGGCTGCAGGTTGTCCATGGCCTTGCATGCCGATTGTTGCTTCCTTGTGGACACAAAAGGCAAGACGTTGGAGCGACTTCCTTATCTTCTCAGCATCCAGAACGGTCTTCCTCCATAACAGCGACGCAGTAGTTCAACTTGTTAAAAGCTGCTTCACAGCCACCCTCGGCATGAGTAGCTCTTCTATTTCATGCAGTGGCGGTGTTGGAGCCCTACTCGGCCATGGATTTAAGTCCAATTTATCGGGAAGGATTTGCCCTGTTGCTCCAGGAATTCTCTACTTACGTGCTTACCGCTCAGTCAGAGACATTGTTTTCTTGACAGAAGAAATCGTTTCAATCTTGATGCAGTCAGTTAGAGAAATAGTTTGCAGCGGGCAGCCAAAACAGCCGCCACTGAAAAAGTTCAAACCAACCAAAGACAGTGCAAAATACGGACATGTTTCACTTGCTTCATCAATGACAAAAGTAAAACTTGCAGCCGCACTCGGTGCTTCTTTAGTATGGATATCAGGTGGTTTGGCGCTGGTTCAGTTATTAATAAACGAAACCTTACCGTCATGGTTTATATCCAATCACAGACCAGACCAAGAAGAAAAATCCAACGGAATGGCTGGGATGGTTGCAATGCTCGGCGGATACGCACTTGCTTACTTTGCAGTCCTCTGCGGTGCTTTCGCTTGGGGAGTCGATTCATCATCGTCAGCCTCAAAGCGACGCCAGAAAGTCCTAGGAACCCACATGGAGTTTCTTGCAAGTGCACTTGATGGTAAGATATCACTCGGCTGCGATCCAGCTACTTGGCGCGCGTACGTGTCGGGTTTTGTGAGTTTGATGGTAAGCTGTACACCAAACTGGGTGCTGGAAGTTGATGTACTCGTGTTGAAGAGACTGAGCAAAGGGTTGAGGCGATTGAATGAAGAGGAGCTTGCTCTTACTCTGTTGGGTGCTGGTGGAGTTGGTACCATGGGGGCTGCAGCTGAACTCATCATTGATACTGACATCTAAACATTTTACCATGCACTTTTATGATATGTACATTAGTTAAATTTCTTGTATAATAAGCTATTTAGCTTTTGAATTATCATAGTTTTTTTATTTTATTTTAAAGTAGCACAAGATAGTGTATTTTTTGTCAAAATATACTATCGGAAAATAGTGGATTTTTTGTCAAAATATATGATAGTAAATTATATTTTAGTAGATTTGAGTTTATATTGTATGAAATTTATTGAAAAGTTCTCTAATTTAATAATCATTTGCTAATTCATAGTAGTTTATGTGTGAATTAGATTTTTAAATTCAATTTTATTTAATCCATTTCGTTTTTTTTTTTGAAAAATTTAAGGTAGGGCCCTATACGAGGGGCTGAACAAAACTTAGCTTAAAATGTTATGATTTGTAAAAAAAAATTTATGTCCAAATGTAAATATATCAAATTTGAGAATTACTTTTAACACCACCAAAGTTTTATGTTTTAATAATAAACACCTCGTATTTTTTATTTCAAATACCACGTCCTTTTATATTTACCAATCCCACAAAAGCTGTAATTTTTGGTAATATTTTCGATCCTTATATTTAATCTTAATAAAAAACTAAATAGGAATATTTTTTAAACAAACAAACTACTATTAATAATGGATCAAATCTTTTTTGGCCTAAACTATATAAATATAAGAGGAATCTTTCTGTCACGTTCCAATTTATATTTGGCACCTCAACAATACCTATATTTTACTATATTATCCTTGGATCAAATCTTTTTTTGGCCTAAGCTATACATTTTGTGATTTTTTTAAATTTGATTGTTTTAATTTGCGAATGTATGGTTTTGATATTGTTTGAAGTCGGTACATTGCAAGGTACTCGTTTATAACTTTCTAGAACATAGCATGATTAGGAGACTTTTCATTTGTACAATTGTCATGTCATTCATTCTTTTGTCATACTTGTTCAGTTTTGAATCACTTTAGAACAAAACCTTTTTGTGAGGAGCTTTCTATTGTTTATTATAAGCAGGAGACCAACATTCTTGTTTAACTCGGTTTTATTATGTTTAATCTTGTATTTGTGTTGATTTATATGATAGCACTAAAATAATCAAGGCATTTTGTTCGATTTTGAGCATACCCACTCACCAAATAGTCCATCTATCTTCTGAGTGAGTGAAAATTTGTTTAACCCCTTTGAGCCTTTGTTAGAATCCATGTTGATGTTAAATTCATTTTTGTATGGATTCTAATACTTTTTCTTCAACTATAACCATGACTTATTATTTGAGTTTTTTACCATTGCCTAATAAGTTTGGAAGCATTCACGTCACTATGTGTGATTGTATTCAAGTTGAGGAGAAGAGGTTGAGAAAAAGAAAAAGTTTGAAAAAGAAAGAAAAGAAAAAATGAAAAAGAAAAAAAAAGGAAAAAAATTGGAAAGAAAAAAGAATAATGATATGCTAATAAGTTGTGTGAAATAGTGTAACAATTTGGAAAAGAGAAAAAGGTGATGGGAATTTGTGAGTGCTTGAGATTGTGAGAAATGATCACGCTAATTTGATTAGGCAAATTTTTGTTTCTTTTACCTTGAAAAAAACAATTGTTTGTTACCCAAGCCACATTACAACCCTTAAAGCCCTCGTGATTTTTACTTTTATATTGTTCAATATGAGTTTTTTCTTGATGAGTGCATAATTTAACTTGTTATTAGCTTGAGTGTTGAGTGAGAGTTAAGTCCCTCGTGTTTTTTTATTCATTTATCGATGAAGTGTGTGCTAGGTGTGATTAATTTTTGAACATTGTATTGTCTTAAAATTTTTGACATGTGTTTGGTATTTAGGAGTTGTTTCGTTTTCATGTTATCGTTGTAGTCTAGTGGTATGTTTTTCTTTCATGTACATTTTTGTGTTGAACCATACATTTGTTTTTTTTTTTCCAAAACTTGTTGAGTCGTGATTGCTTGATTGTCACTTTTGTTTCCTTGAGTTGATCGATTCTTGTTTGAGGACAAACAAGTTTAAGTTGGAGAGAGTTGATAAGTGCTAAAATGTACTGATTTTGTGTATAAATAATTGGCACTTATTGGTTTAATTCAACCAATAAACCTCAACTTTTGTGCATATGTTGTATAGTTTACATTATAGTGTATATATATGTATCGTGTAAATATCATTGAGTTTAATTGTCTTTCTCTCATTTTTGTAGGTATGTAAGCAATGATATTTTGTCATTGTCTTATAGAGCATTGAATAAGCTTTCCAACACTTCCGACCGCGCGTAAAGTAGAGTTACGGTTTAAAAGTTATTGTCAAAACGAATGCTGGTTTGCTGTCATGTTCGCTAAGCGAACAAAAGTTCGCTAGGCGAACAGAAAGTTCTAAAACGCGTGAAAAACACTATTTTGCCAGTAGCGAAAGAGGCATAAGTTCGCTGTGCGAACGAGACTTCGCTAGACGAACACGAAAACCCATTTTGCCTATTTAAGTCATTTTTTCAGCATTTTTTAGGTTATGTTGTTTGAGAACTTTTTACCCCAACTTCATCAAACACATTCGTGAGTAGATTTATCTTAGAAACAACATTGGAGGGTGCATCTTGATGATCCGGAGTCAAATCCACTTCAATCGGAGTTAGAAGACCGTGAGATTTGTGTTCTTCTTCCTTCCTCTCTATGTATTTTTCATTTGTTGGGGTTTTGTATGTAAGTTTATCTTTATTGTATGTATATTTATGAATCTTTGTATAAAATCTCTCTTATAACTCTTTATCGATGGTTATCTTGATTTTTTTACTTAACGGGTTTGGATTGTTATAGACATATACGTTTCGAACTCGATCTAAGATGAACATCTGTTAGATTCTAAACTCTAGACATAGATTTAAGACTAATATTCACGTGGGTATAAATTTTTAATGCTCCGTGTTGTCGAGTTGCGTGAGACATCATCGATGAGACGATACAGTTGATCTCTCGACTTTGCATTAGACATAACGTCTGTTGTGAGTGATACGTGATGATATCGACGAGTGAATTAGGTTGCATGCATTTGATTCATATATTTTTTTAGTAGATGATGGGTGAAACGAAATACAACTCCTGACGAGTTTTCTCATTTCTTAAGAATGTATTTATTTTCTTGATTTATGTTTTTCCTTTTGCATTTTTATCCCGAACCATTTAAACCCAAGCTTAGAGATGTAGATATTATCGAACGAAATTCTTTCCCTCACACTGATCCCTGTGGAGACGATATAAATCCCGGAGGAAATTCTTCCGAAAATAATATTTTTGCTTGCCGCTTTACCGCTTCAACAACGGTCAACTCTTGATAACATTTGTTGAGCACTGGAACAAGGAGACATCTTCATCCCACCTTCCATTTGGTGAGCACTGCTCCTATCATTAGCTAGGAGATCACACATATAACAGTTGTACAATACTTAGGGGTTGCTAAGCTGCATGTGATAGATGAGTTTAAGTTTATGAGAGGTTCTCACTTTCACATATCTTGGCTGCATGATAGGTCTAGCGAGCTAGTGCATCGAGGTATGTATGAGGCAGTCACTAGGGTATACATGCTACATCTTATAGAATGTACTATCTTAGTTGATAAGTATCATGTATACATTGATGCAAGTACATGTGGCTGTTTATCAACCTTGAGCATTGCAGCTGGGCATATGTGTGTGTTGTATTGACGGTTCTATACTCTGCCCTTAGAGAAATGACCATTTTTAAGACCAGGAAGCTTGCCGGTTATATGAGTTTGTTTCAGGTATGAGTCTTTCTCATTATGTTAGTTATATTTATGATATTATTTCTGGTTATATGAGTCTTTGTTATTCTATGTAGTGCTGGATATACGAGTATTTCCCATCCACTTGTGACAGACGAGTTGTTTCTACCACTGCTAGGTACCTACGGGCCAAGAGATGAAGAAACAGACATGCACATTCTTGAGGTGTTATGGAGTACAAGAGGAGGATTGATGTGCTGATTATAGATGATGTCATCTATACACGTTACAATGGCTATATAGTGGATGAGGAGGTCGATGACGCTATATTTTTTTTGGTTACCTGGAATAGGAGAGGTTAATAGCTAGACACTTACCAGAGAGGTGCCTATGCTAGTATGGATATGTACATGACACCCCACGACCAGTCCTTTCTATTGCATATTGTTGCACCCCAAAATTTGCCCAACCTTTTTCTTTAGCTGGCTTGCGTTTCATTTTATTTTGTTCTAGCATTTGCATTGCATATCATTGTTCATTTAGCAGGGGATCAAGAGATTGTGCATAGAAAGAGAAGGTTACCAAGAACTTTGAGCCTAAGAAAGGGGTGTTACTCAAGCATGAATGGTTATCAAGTCACCAGGAAGTGATCAGAGCTTTATGAAAGGATTGATGGATGTATGTGGGTCATGTCCTAGCTTGGAGGCCAATTAAGGATCATCAGAGGGTTTTGAATTCATGATAATGGATATGAGATGTTAAGAAAGCTCATTTGAGTTTTTGGAAAGCCATGTGGGAGCTTATTCAAGTTGTTGTGTCATGAGGAAGAAGCCACAGTCAAAGGTGTGACATCTATGGTTTTCATCTGGTTAATCCTCAATCAATTGTGAAATCAAAGGAGATTAAGACTCAATTCCAAGTCTCTATGGTCATGGGATGTTGTGTTGAGATGTATAATATATCATGTCAAGATCAAAGCAAGAAGAATCAAGAGTGTGAGAAGTTACTAAATTAGGGTTCTCAGTGTAAAATCCCCTGTTTAGTGCCCAACTTCAAGACCACATATCTCAAGATACAAGACTCATCTCATCTTGACCCCAATATGAAACTTGTAGAGCATGTTTCTAGATTTCTTTTGAGTACTAGAAGCCATTCATCTGATTTCTAGAACTCAAGTTATGATGCTGGCAAGTTACAGGTCCTCAGATGAATGTGATTTTGGTCAACAAAAGTCAACCAACTTCCAAGCCATTTTTGACCTAGAAGGATGTTTCTCCTCACCGTGACCAAAACATGAATGTTGTTCCTCATGATCTTAGCTTTCCAAAGAGTACTATAAGTCCTTCATATGATTTGTAAAACTCAAGTTATGAGGCTTGCAAGTCAGGGGTATTTTGGGAAAATAAGATTACATATCATTTTCATTATAGGTCCATTTCACCACTTTGCTCACTTCAAATGAAAATATTTCCAACATGAAACTTGCTCAAAATGGGGTCATTTGCTCAACCAAACATCAAGAGACCTTTGATTTGGCTTAGAAGGAAGATTGGATGAAGAAAATTCATGGAAAAAAGCTTAAAAAAGAGAAAATCAAATTAATTCATATTGGACCAATTTTGTGCAAGTTGATACATATTTTGAGTGCAAAACGCATTCTAAATACAATAGCATTTTTAGAATTTGAATTGGATGAGTTTTTGTATGCCATTTCCAAGTTTACTTCAAGCTTAAGTTACAAATGCAAGTCATACCATTAAGATCAAACAAGGAGCCAATCCTAGCCATTGAGATTCCGTACACTTCAAGCAACTGATTTGAGCTAGTTTGAGAGCATTTTGGGGCAAAATTCGTGCACGTGGTCAAGCTTGAAAACTCAAAATCTTGGATTTGCAATTGGGTTGTATAGGCTGCCATTGGGCTTCCTTTCCATCACTATCCATCATATATAAGATTTCCATCATGTACAAAGTCTCAGAAAAGAATTTGGATGAGAATTGCTCAAGAACACGTTTGGAAAAAGTGAAGAAAAAGTAAAATTCGAATTATCAGATTCACACCATTTCAAGCAAAATTGAGCTCATCTAAAGCTTCCTTGAGGTTTGTGGAACGATTCTGGGTGGTTTCCTTCAAGCTTCAACACCATTTCAAGGCCTAGTGGAGGCTCTCCACTAGGTAAACTCCAAATAAACTTTTCTCTCAATTCATGATGAGATTGTCTGCCATTTTTGCATCATTGTGATCCTTGAACTATGTAGATCATTTCTGGTTCTTACTTGTTGTTGTTCGTGACAATTTGTGTGTTGAGCTCTTTTCTTGTTGCTTTTGATCTGGTTTATTTATGGACTAAAACTGAAAACTAAATGCATCTTTGGATTCTACGCAAGATGTAGATGAGGTTTGACTTAAGTTCTGCTCGTTTTGGTTGAGTTTTATCATGGCCTTGCCGGAGCTTCGTCGGAGAAGACGACCAGAACAGTGTTTCCGGCCGTCTGGTGTGGTTCCCTTCGTTTTCCATATTTAAATGTTGAAGATGATTACGTGTTGGCTTGTGAGCTCTTGGATCTGATTACCTTTTTATTCAACACATGAGATTAAGACGTATGGTGCTCCATTGTTTGACCCCACACACACAATCACCATTAAACGCTGCGCTTCATTTAATATCCCAGCCCTGGAGACATGTTATGTTGTAGTCCTTTGGATGTGTTGACTTCATGATCCAACCGCCCTGAGCGCGTTCCACCATGCGCGTATGTTGACCTTCACACACAAGATCACTCTACACTCACGTTTCTGATTTGGACCTGGGCTTCTTAATTGCTGTTTGCACTCCTACCTGAGCCCATTTTGATTTTTCAACGTGAATTTGTTGCTATCCACACCATGTTTTTTCCATTTTAGTTTTTTTTTTCTTTTTATTTCTGTTTTGATTTAATTTCATTTAAAATACTTCCAATAGTGTAAAAATTCCACAAAAATATTTTTTAAACATTTTGGGATGTCTATTATTTTTAGAATTTTTTATCTTATTTTTTTAGTTTTATTTTCAATTAAAAATGGAATTAAATATTGGAAGTGTCTTATTTGAATTAAATCTTGACATTGTTTGGTTTTGATTTTGTTTCTTCCATTTCCCTTTGATCCAATGAATGAAAATTTATCCTCATGTTCATGATGAGTTGATGAATTTTTGAGGACCATTTTGCCCCTGTTTGGTTGACTTTTGGGTTGACTTTTGATGCATTTCATTTGACCCTCGATAATCCTCATTCACAATGGAACACCCTTGTGAATCAATTTCTTTGGTGGTGTTGTGAATTGATTTTGATTGTGATCTTTTGGCCTCTATTTGCCAACATGTTTGGGTACCTTGTGTATTTTATTTGATCATTTTTGAACCATTTTCATAATTTTGAGGTAACTTGCAAGTCAAGTTACCTCCAAGAGAGGTTCATACAAGTGCTTGACCTAGTTTGAGTTGGAAATGACCTTTGTGGATCCAATAAGCTCTCAACTCCTTTTGTTTCATATAATAAACATGTTGAGCTTGCTGTATGCTCATTTTTAGGTCTAAATTATGTTCATTGCTTGTTCATTTGTGTGTTTCCTTTGTTGCTTCCATTTAGGGTTTCCATGTGTGACATGTTTGCATTGTTTGTATGATATCTCCTTTTGTGTGATTTCCTCTTGTGCATTTCTTCTTCTCTTTTCTTCTTTGAATTTCTCATATGCATGCTTGGTTGAGACGAGCTTGTGGAGGCTACTGCCCCACACTATTTTCCTTCCACTTTCATTCTATTTGTGCATCTTATGTTTGCATCTTCATTTGCATGTGCTTACTTCTTCTTCTTCTTTTGCTTTTCTTTGCCATGCTCCCCATAAGTTCTCTAACCTCTTGAGGTTATGATAGACATTAGGTGCCTAACCATGCATGATAACATTAGGTAGTTCCCTTTTGTATCCCAACTTTAAGTCCATTTTTCCTGATAACTTTTAGGATTGATTAGTCTCCCATTAGTGTGCTTTCTTCTCTTCTCATCTTCAAACATTCATAAAACACTTAATAAAGAATGCGTGGATTGATTAGTCTCCCATTAGTGTCCTTTCTTCTCTTCAGACGGAAATACGTAGGCCCAGAGCAGCAATGCTCTGTCGAGTCCTTTCTTTTTCATTTGTCCCTTGACCTTTAGCTAGGTAGTTTCAACACACCCTTTTAGATAGACAACAATGCGTGGATCCCGTCGAGTACGACGGACGCGAGGGATGCTAATACCTTCCCCTTGCGTAACCGACTCCCGAATCCAGACATGGTTGCGATGACCTTGTCTTTCCCTTTTCTGTTAGGTTTTTCCGATCGTTTCCTTTCCCTCTCTTTGGGATAAATAACGAAAGGTGGTGACTCTTCTATTTTTCGCCGGTTGTTTTTCGCAGTTGCGACAGCTGGCGACTCTGCTGGGGACTTTGGTTCCCTATGCGAGTCAATCCTAGCGCTTGTGTGTTTATCTTTGGGTGTTGTATATATGTACTTTATTTACTTTCACATTTTACTTTCTAGCATTTATTTATCGCATCATATATCATTATTGCTGTGTTGTGGGGTGGGAAGTTCTGATGAGTGATAAGCCGGATCCGGGCTTGAGTACAAACCTAACATTAGTAGTGGAGAGTAGTGGTGGATGTGCTTGCTTTGCTCGTACTAGTTCACCATGAAATTTGCGCTCAGACGAGATTCTCTTTGATGATTTTCTTTCTGACCCTTTGGGCTCGAAGGAATTTTGGATCTGAGGATTGTCGACTCTGGGAACCGATCATTTGTGAGTCAGATAAGTGAGGCCTCTTCGGGAGACGATGATGCCAAAACAGAAATGGTGAACGTATCATCATTTCTTGAAAGTCTGTGACGCTGATGAACGCATAGGATGCCATACTTTATCAGTGAATAGGTCCATACCTGTGAGTGGGACTGGGGTTATGCAGGAAACTTTTACCTTCAGATTACCCGGTTTTCTCTACAGTTTGAATCTGGATTATTGGTATCAGTTGGTTTCTATCGGAGCAGTGCCATGTTCTTGCTGAAGCAGAGATTTGACAGTCTACAACACAACGGTCTTGATCCCTTGCGTGTGCATTAGAATTTTGCATTTAGCATTGTTTTGCATTTTCATTTCATTTTTGCATATCCATCCTCAGCCGGAACAGGGAGCTCACCCATTTTTTGTCTGCTTCACTAGTTGATTTCCCGACATTCTCATTGGACTTGAATTAGCTTCCGAAAGGATCATGAACTCAGAAGAGCAGAACTTGGTTGTCACGAGGGCAGAGTTTGAATTGATGAAGAATCAGCTAGGTCAACTCATGGAAGCCATGACAACTATGACTAGAGGAGAGGCCGGTATTCAGGGGACCCCAATGAACAATGTTGCTCAAGTTCAGCCTGTGCCGATTCCTGTTGAAGAGCATCCCATTGCCAGAGACAGAGATTCTTCTTCTCTCCATGACACAAAATATCAGAGTTTCACTTTCCCTGTGCCAGATTCTCAGAGGACCTTTCCAAAAGATAATGCTGAAGACCCACAGACTATTGAATTTATGGGAAAATGTCAGCTTTTGGAGGAAAAGCTTGATGCCCTGATGAGTTAGGATACTCTTAATTTGAATGCTGCAAGCATGTGTCTGGTGCCCGGTCTTGTGATGCCTCCAAAGTTTAGAATGCCGAATTTTGAGAAGTTCAAAGGGGATAGTTGTCCGAAGCAGCATCTGGTAATGTTCTGTAGGAAAATGACTTCACATGTTCACAATGATCAGCTTATGATTCACTGTTTTCAGGACAGCCTGAGTGGAGTGTCGTTGAATTGGTATATGCAGTTGGAGAGTGGTTGCATCAGATCATGGTCAGATTTAGCCAATGCCTTCGTGAAGCAATACGATTACAATCTCAACATGGCTCTTAGTCGCGTGCAGTTGCAAGAATTATCTCAGGCGGACAATGAATCCTTTAGAGGGTATGTGCAGAGATGAAGAGAATTAGCTGCTTGTGTTCAACCTCCACTTCAGGACAGAGAGTTGATTGACATATTCCTGAGTACCTTGAAAGGCCATTACTTTGACAAGTTGATCAGCGGTGGAGTGTCAAGCTTTGCTGACTTGGTGATAATGGGTGAACGTATTGAGAGTGGACTCAAGAGCGGAAAGATTCGAAATATCCCTTATATCTCTGTTGAGGAGAATGAATCAGTTGTCAGTTCTCAGGAAGAATGGGAAAGAGGAAGTGATGTTCTTTCAAAATCTCCTGTATCTGAAGTTTCGTTTTCAGATACTTCGAGCGTTCAGAGTCAGTAGTCTGTTGGGTCTGTGAATCAGGTATCTGTTTCCCGCCAGAGTCAACAGTCTTACCGTCATCAACCGCGTTAGTACGCTAGACGAAGACCCAGGAAACCAGAAAGGCATTTTACTCAGTTGCCAGTATCGTATATGTTAGAACACAGATTGGTGTTTAAATATATCTCATTGTTTTGATGATAACACTAATGAAATTTTGTATTAAGAAAATATATACTCTAATTTTGTTCAAGTGTTTTTGTTTCAGATATTAAAATTGAATATTATGATAAAGGCAAAAACACATCTGAACGTCCTCTACGCAAGGCTCTGAAGCATTAGAAGTAACTCATTAGAAGATTCTGAGCGCTGCCAGAAGACTCTGAAGCAGAAGCTGCAGAAGACTCTGAAGCAGAAGCTACAGAAGCATCTGAAGCGTAGCTGAAGAATTTGTATGAAGAGTTTCAAGCACTGTTTTCAGAAGACTCTGGAAGTACTTCACGCTGCTAGTAAAGAGGATCTGATCTTCAAACTCTGCTCTGATTGATATTCACGCTAAAGGACATTGACTGCAAAACTCTGATATCATCAAGACTCTGATGTGATAACTTTGAGAAAGAAGCTTGTTGAAGAAGATGCTATTCAAAATATATCCGTTGGTATATTACTTGTCCTTATCTAAACGACTCTTTCCTTATTTGTGATAGACACAAGAATTCAGGCAAAAGGCATTTATCTGAACATTCCTCTTCTGAGAAAGGAAAAGTCATTAGAAGACAAAAGGCTACAGCTATTCTACTATGCACTATCTTCAAGCATGGGACTTTCAGCACTATATAAGGATGTCTTCAACAACACTTCAAAGTTGACGTTTTGACAAATCCTTGATATTATTCACGACTCTCATACAAACGTTCATACTCAAAAGCTGAATATTTTTATTCTTTGTTCTTAAACTTAAGTGTAAAAATCACAGTTTGTGATATAGTTTTTAAGAAGGATCAAACACTTGTTAGTTTACATTTATTTGTAAAGGTTCCTTAAGAAGACCAAGTTGTGGTCAGTAGTTCTTGAGAAGACTAAGACAGTTGTTCTTAGTGGTTGACATTGTAATCTGTTTGACTATAGTGGATTAAGTCCTTGTGGAGAAAGGAAAATCACTCTTGATAGGGTGGACTGGATTAGTTGAGTTCAACGAACCAGGATAAAAATCATTGTGTTTTTATTGCCACAATATTTTCTAAACCCTTATTCAATCCCCCCCCCTTCTAAGTATTTTTCTCACCTTCAGTTGGCATCAGAGCTCCGGTTCTGTTAGTGCTCTCACTTCACCGTGAACAGAAAAGATCCAGTTGAGAAAACTCTTGATATATATTTTTGGTTGATATATTATGGCTGAAGCTTCAACATCCAACAACAACAGATATGAAGACAGGGATAGAATCAACACAAAACCCCCTATGTTTGATGTGGAGAAGTTTGACTATTGGAAAGACAAAATAGAGAGCTTCTTTCTTGGATATGATGCTGATCTTTGGGACTTAGTCATTGATGGTTATGTTCACCCCACTGATGGGGATGGCAAGAAAATTGATAGAAAATCTATGACTGAAGCTCAGAAGAAGGAGTTCAGAAATCATCACAAAGAAAGAACAATCTTATTAAATGTTATATCTCATACTGAGTATGAGAAGATTACCAACAGAGAAACATCATTTGATTTGTTTGAGTCTTTGAAGATGACTCATGAAGGGAACTCACAAGTAAAAGAGACCAAGGCTCTGGCGCTGATCCAGAAATATGAAGCCTTCAAAATGGAAGAATATGAATCTATAGAAGCTATGTTCTCTAGATTCCAGATCCTCACAGCTGGATTAAAAGTGTTGGACAAAGGCTACTCCACTGTTGATCATGTAAAGAAGATCATCAGAAGTTTGCCAATCAGATGGAGACCAATGGTCACTGCTCTGAAGCTAGCAAAGGATCTGAACAAGATCACGCTGGAAGAATTGGAAAAAAAAAGAATAATGATATGCTAATAAGTTGTGTGAAATAGTGTAACAATTTGGAAAAGAGAAAAAGGTGATTGGAATTTGTGAGTGGTTGAGATTGTGAGAAATGATCACTCTCATTTGATTAGGCAAGTTTTTGTTTCTTTTACCTTGAAAAAAACAATTGTTTGTTACCCAAGCCACATTACAACCCTTAAAGCCCTTGTGATTTTTGCTTTTATATTGTTCAATATGAGTTTTTTCTTGATGAGTGCATAATTTAACTTGTTGTTAGCTTGAGTGTTAGGTGAGAGTTAAGTCCCTCGTGTTTTTTTATTCATTTATCGATGAAGTGTATGCTAGGTGTGATTCATTTTTGAACATTGTATTGTCTTAGAATTTTTGACATGTGTTTTGTATTTAGGAGTTGTTTCATTTTCATGTTATTGTTGTAGTCCAGTGTTATGTTTTTCTTTCATGTACGTTTTTGTGTTGAACCATACATTTATTTTTTTTGTTTTTCAAAACTTGTTGAGTCGTGATTGCTTGATTGTCACTTTTGTTTCCTTGAGTTGATCGATTCTTGTTTGAGGACAAACAAGTTTAAGTTGGGGAGAGTTGATAAGTTCTAAAATGTACTGATTTTGAGTGTAAATAATTGGCACTTATTGGTTTAATTCAACCAATAAACCTCAACTTTTGTGCATATGTTGTATAGTTTACATTATAGTGTATATATATGTATCGCGTAAATATAATTGAGTTTAATTGCCTTTCTCTCATTTTTGTAGGTATGTAAGCAATGATATTTTGTCATTGTCTTTTAGAGCATTGAATAAGCTTTCCAACACTTCCGACCGCGCGTAAAGTAGATTTACGGTTTAAAAGTTATGGTCAAAACGAGTGCTGGTTTGCTGTCATGTTCGCTAGGCGAACAGAAAGTTCTAAAACGCGTGAAAAACACTATTTTGGCAGTAGCAAAAGAGGCATAAGTTCGTTGTGCGAACGGGACTTCGCTAGGCGAACACGAAAACCCATTTTGCCTATTTAAGTCATTTTTTCAACATTTTTTAGGTTATGTTGTTTGGGAACTTTTTACCCCAACTTCATCAAACACATTCGTGAGTAGATTTATCTTAGAAACAACATTGGAGGGTGCATCTTGATGATCTGGAGTCGAATCCACTTCAATCGGAGTTGGCAGACCGTGAGATTTGTGTTCTTCTTCCTTCCTCTCTATGTATTTTTCATTTGTTGGGGTTTTGTATGTAAGTTTATCTTGATTGTATGTATATTTATGAATCTTTGTATAAAATATCTCTTATAACTCTTTATCGATGGTTATCTTGATTTTTTACTTAATGGGTTTGGATTGTTATAGACATATACGGTTCGAACTCGATCTAAGATGAACATCTGCTAGATTCTAAACTCTAGACATAGATTTAAGACTAATATTCACGTGGGTATCAATTCTTAATGCTCCGTGTTGTCGAGTTGCGTGAGACATCATCAATGAGACGATACGGTTGATCTCTCGACTTTGCGTTAGACATAACGTTTATTGTAAGCGATACGTGATGATATCGACGAGTGAATTAGGTTGCGTGCATTTGATCCATATATTTTTTTAGTACATGATGGGTGGAACGAAATACAACTCCTAACGAGTTTTCTCATTTCTTAAGAATGTATTTATTTTCTTGCTTTATGTTTTTCCTTTTGCATTTTTATCCCAAACCATTTAAACCCAAGCTTAGAGATGTAGAGATTATCGAACGACATTCTTTCCCTCACACTGATCCCTGTGGAGACGATATAAATCCCGGAGGAAATTCTTCCGAAAATAATATTTTTGCTTGTCGCTTTATCGCTTCAACAACGATCAACTCTTGATAACATTTGTTGAGCACTGGAACAATGAGACATCTTCATCCCATCTTCCATTTTGTGAGCACTGCTCCTATCATTAGCCAGGAGATCACACATATAACAGTTGTACAATACTTAGGGGTTGCTGAGCTGCATGTGATAGATGAGTTTAATTTTATGAGAGGTTCTCACTTTCACATATCTTGGTTGCATGATAGGTCTAGCGAGCTAGTGCATCGAGGTATGTATGAGGCAGTCACTAGGGTATACATGCTACATCTTATAGGATGTACTATCTTAATTGATAAGTATCATGTATACATTGATGCAAGTACATGTGGCTGTTTATCAACCTTGAGCATTGCAGCTGGGCATATGGGTGTGTTGTATTGACGGTTCTATACTCTGCCCTTAGATAAACAACCGTTTTTAAGACCAGGAAGCTTGCCAGTTATATGAGTTTGTTTCAGGTATGAGTCTTTCTCATTATGTTAGTTATATTTATGATATTATTTCTGGTTATATGAGTCTTTGTTATTCTGTGTAGTGCTGGATATACGAGTATTTCCCATCCACTTGTGACAGACGAGTTGTTTCTACCACTGCTAGGTTCCTACGGGCCAAGAGATGAAGAAACAGACATGCACATTCTTGAGGTGTTATGGAGTACAAGAGGAGGATTGATGCGCTGATTGTAGATGATGTCATCTAGACACGTTATAATGGCTATATAGTGGATGAGGAGGTCGGTGATGCTATATTTTTTTTGGTTACCTGGAATAGAAGAGGTTAATAGCTAGACACTTACCAGAGAGGTGCCTATGCCAGTATGGATATGTACATGACACCCCACGACCAATCCTTTCTATTGCATATGAGGGCATTGATAGCTAGTTTCGTAGTAATATTATGAGTTTTACACGTACCATTAGAGATCATGTAGTGGAGGTTTAGTTCTCTGTAGATGTATATTTGGATTGGTACCTTACTGTATCACACCCTCGCATCATCCCACCTAGGCAACATGGAGATGATGCTGGACCTTCTCGTTTTAGATCTTCACATGATGGTTCTTCTCATGCTGATGCTAGGGTTTATAGTTTGGCAGTGCATGCAACATACATACCCCGAGGGGGGGGGGGGGGGGGGGGGGGGGGGGGGGGGGGGGCTATTTAGACATTATTATTTTGCATATGTAGTATTACTCATACATTTGCACAATATATAACATTTTTGCACTTCTATTAATGAATGATGAACATAGCTTAACAGTTGACAAATGGTTACATAACTTAGATAGACAGTTAAATAACTTAAGAAAACAATAATATATAAGAAAACCTAAACAATACCAAATAATTCTGGACATTTCAACATCTTGATTATGTCGTTGACAAATTTATAA